>APFE031696369.1:22819-44871 GCA_000404065.3 Pinus taeda | reverse complement strand
TTGGTTTTAATGGGTTAGAGTAATTATGCATAATTTTTATATTTTAGTAATATTATTATTTTTATGCTATAAGGCATTTTTTTTAGAACAATTGTCCTCTAGCCCATCTGCCATTACTCTGGGTCATTAGATTATATGTTAGAAGATGGGAGGATGTTTAGTCATTCGATTATCTTAGATGAAGGTAGTTGGAAGGAACAGTCTTGAAATCTTGATGGTGTCCCTACCTTCTTGAGCAACCCTTCAGCATCCCACATTTGCACCAATCTCCACAATAATTTCTTTATCTTCCAGAAGCATTGCACAATTTAGAAAAAAAAATCTTTAGATGGCATTCTAACACTTCATTGTAACTCCATCTTCACACTTGATACAACTCTATTTCTATGGCCCCTGAGATTTGTTGGGACGAAATCATCTCTCTTTCTCATCAAATTTGAAGCTAGGCTCCACTCATCTTCAGTCCTTTTGAAACTCATGGCTCCAACAACTGCATTTATGGCCAACGGAAAGCCTCTACAATTCGAGGCAATTTCTTTGGTTCTATCCTTTAAAATATCATTCCCAGGTACATTTTATTTTCAAAATCTCCTTTTTTCTAAATAACTCTGAGCCTTCATTTGAGGACAAGGGTTTTATCTCAAAAATTGAGCTTTTTTTTTTAATTCCGTGGGTCTTTTCAATCACTTTTGTGCTATAGCTGGAGATTAAGAACAAGATAAAACCCTTAAATATTGACGGTTAAGAACAAGATATTTTCACGTACATATACAAGGCTATGCCATTGATTGATACATGATTATTAACCAGAGGCGGAAATTTCAGGTACCATTGTAGTTATATTTACATATTTTTGTGCATTCTTTCATATATTCAAAGGAATAGGCCAAAATTTGAGTTTTGTTTTTAGGTCCATGTGTATTTTCAATCACTTATGTGTTGCGGATGGAGATTAAGAGATTTCTACCAGTATCACTCTATTTAAAAGTTCCCACAAATTGTAAACCAAATGAATGAGATCAATAAAATGACTAACCTCTTTCTTGTAGGTATTGTAGATGGTTTTAAGCAAGAACACCTTACCCACACCCTGTCTACTAGATACACCAATTACATGATTTAGGGTTTTTGAATACGGGATCTGTCATGGACAAGGCCTCTTAACGAGATTCACTTTAGTTCCAACAAGATTTTTACAGAATGCTTTGCTAGAAACATCACCTTCACAAGAATATAGTTGGGGACGACTCAATGCCCTTTCTCAGTCGTAGAGAGTAGAGGGAGTAGAAATTACCTCAAATCTAAATGAGAATGATATTACTGGGATGAAAATGGTAAGCATCCTCTCTACTTTATTTTTCTTTACAAACAAATAGAAGGGAAGAGAGAAAAATGTGATTTTTCAAATTTAATCAACAAATCAAGAGGATCATAGCCATACCTTGAAAGAGTTTCTCTTAGTGCAACCTTTAGTTTGGACAAATGGTAAGTAGCTTTTAGGGTTATATACTTGAGAGGTAGGCCTTAGTGCAACACTTAGGCTAATTTCATTTTACAGATTTATGAATTTTGACCTTAAATTTAGTCCACAGTTTTGGCATGCAAATTAGCACCAAGAAGAGAACGGTAACTCTTTGTTCCATCATTCAACAAAAAAGTCTTTTCTTCTTACAACCTGGAAAATCAAGATGATCATATTTGTCCCTTAAAACTCTTCAGTGCAGCCTTGAATTTGTATAAATCAAGTTTGAGTATTTATTTTCGAAGGTGTCAAATTAAATTTGTAAAAGTTGGATATGGAATATCGACTCTTAAGAACAAGATTTATTCCTACACATACACAAGGCTATGCCACTGATTGATAAATGACTATTAACCAAGGTAGAAATTTGGTGTACTATTATAATTATATTTATATATTTTTGTGCATTCTTTGCATATATTTGAAGGATTAGGCTGAAAATTGAGTTTTTTTTTTTAGTTCCATGGGTCTAGGAGAAAATAATTTTCCTTAAATGTTTTCCTGCTATGGATGTCTGAAGATAAACTTGACCCATGGAGTTGTTGCTTCTATAATTGCTACAAGCTAATGTCTTCCCTGTTGTTATTTTGGATGCTTGTTTCTCATTTTCACATCCATTATCTAACATTCCTCGTAGTACTGTACTTTTATTTGTTGTAAGTTCATGGCATGTTTTTTGCAATTTTAGGCACTCATTTCTTTATTTAATATGGAATAGGTAACATGGGATGAGCCAGATATATTACAAAATGTGAAAAGAGTGAGCCCGTGGTTGGTCGAGTTGGTTTCCAATATGCCACCAATTCAAATGACTCATTTTCCTTTATCAAAGAAGAAGCTAAGAGTTACCATGTCTCCATATTTCCAGCTTGAAGGGAAAGGAATCGTGGGATTCAAATGAGTGCAATTTGCAATAACCTGTCGAGGCAGAGAATGGTAACTCTTTGTTCTATCATTCAACAAAAAAGGATTTTATTCTTGCAACCTGGAAAATCATGAGGATCAAAGTCATCCCTTGAAATTCTTCAGTGCAACCTTGAATTTGTACACATTAGGTTTGAGTATTTATTTTCAAAGGTGTCAAATTAAATTTGTGAAAATTGGATATGGAATATCGACCGTTTAGGAACAAAATATATTCCTACACATATAGAAGGCTATGCTACTGATTGATACATGACTATTAACCAAATGACAAAATTTGGTGTACTATTGTAATGATATATGTATATTTTTGTGCATTCATTGCATATATTCAAAGGAATATGCCAAAAATTGAGATGTTTTTTTAGTTCCATGGGTTTTTTAGTTCCATGGGTCTTGGAGAAAAAGATTTTCCTTAAACATTTCCCTGCTATCATAACTAGAGGTTTGAAGATAAACTTGACCCATGGCACTTTTGATTCTACAATTGCTAAAAGCTAATGTCTTCTCTGTTGTTATTATGGGTGCTCGTTTCTCATTTTCAAATCCATTATGTAATGTTCCTGGTATTTTTTTTTTATTTGTTGTAAGTTCATGGCATGTTTTCTACAATCTTAGGTGCTTGATTCTTTCTTTATTATGGAACATGTAACATGGGAGGAGTCATATATATTACAAAGTGTGAAAAGAGTGAGCCCATGGCTGGTTGAGTTGGTTTGTAATATGACATCCATTCAAATGAACCCTTTGCCTTTACCAGAGAAGAAGCTAAGAGTTACTCAGTCTCCATATTTCCAGCTTAAAGGGAAGGAATCATGGGGCTTCAAATGAGTATAGTTAGCAATAACCTATAGTTAGAAATAACATGTTGAGGTCGATTAAACATTGGCATGTTTTTTTAGACAATGTTCCTATAGGAATCTAGGGAGCCAGACACGATCGAATCATGGGGCTTGAGATGAGTATAGTTAGTAATAACTTGTTGAGGTTGATTAAATATTTACATGGTTTCTCAGATAGTGTTTATGTAGGCATTCGGGGATCCAGGCATGATCAAATCTTTACATGCAAGTAAAGGATCTTGAGGTGCCCACTACATTGCAATTATTCAAAGTCACTATCTAGTCTTAAAATATGAAGATAAAATAGTTTAATTTTTTTATTAAAATCCGACTCCAACATAACTTAGGAACTACAATATCACAAAGCAC
The DNA here is from genome assembly GCA_000404065.3 of Pinus taeda. NCBI lineage: Eukaryota > Viridiplantae > Streptophyta > Pinopsida > Pinales > Pinaceae > Pinus > Pinus taeda. The sequence continues at coordinate 41,214 of APFE031696369.1, read as the reverse complement.
TTTAATTTTTTAATTAAAAGTTACTCAGTCTCCATATTTTCAGCTTGAATGACAAGGAATGATGGGGCTTCAGATGGGTACACTTAGCAACCTGTTGAGGCCAATTAAACATTGGCATGTTTTTTCAAACCTTTTTCCTGTAGGATTCCAGGGAGCCAGGCATGATCGAATATTTACGTGCAAGTAAAGTATCTTGAGGTGCCAACTTGATCTAGGTTCATGTTGGTGGTCACCTTCCTATCCCACTTGGACCCCCACCACTGTCTCTTTCAGTTTTTCAGTTTCCTTAATTGTAGAACAATTTACTGTTTTTGGTAGTTTTTCGAGTCCTGAACTTCTGGGGCTATTTTGGGGCCTTAAATGATGTTTTTTTGGCAAAATTCATTTAGCAATTGCCATGGCAATTACATTATCTATTGTAATCCTTGGAGAGATCTTTCCAACAAGGTACCATATGCCTCAAACGGAGATAATATGGCCAGGTTATGACCCCGGACAGTTGGTTGCCCAACTAACCCCAACGGGGCCCATAAACTCTTGGTGTTACATCTCCTCAGGTTAGGGTTTTGGTTGTTTAGGGTTTTCTCTTATTGTTCAATAATCAAAAGGCCTTTGAACCTCATTGTAACTCAATTCAAAGACCAACCTCGCAAATCCCGATGCCCTCCCATGGCAGAAGAAAAGAAAGACAAGGGGGCAGGAGATCCTACCAAAATATTTCTCAAAGAAGCCCTCGAGAAACAGAGGAATGTGATGATGGAAAACTTTGCCCAGATCCTTCAGCAACTACCCAGGGGCGACGCATCTACTTCCAGCAACTACTATGGAAGTGCCACACCCTTTAAGGTACAAGTTAACTTTGACAATCCCATCTTTGAGGGTCAAATAGATGCAGACATCGTAGATCAATGGTTGAATATGCTAGAAGGATATTTTTTTGTTCATGATTTTTCCAGCCGGGAAAAGATTAAATTTTCACTTCTCAAAGCTTCCCCCCACATCAAAGACTGGTGGGAAACCTACTGTGAGCAAAAGGACAAGAGGGAACCCTCACTATTTTCAGAAGCACCCACTTGGAATTCATTTAAGGATGTCATCAAGGAGAAGTACTACCCTATCGGGCGCTATGAGGATAAATACATAAAGTGGACCATGCTACGACAGGTAAGGGACCAAGATGTGCTAGAGTTTACCAACGTTTTTCATACCCTTCACATGAAGTTGGGTATCAAGGATTCTGAGAAACATTTGGTCCTCAAGTACCATGACTGCCTACACAGGTACATCCAGGATGAGATGGAGGTCCTAGACATCTCCTCGCTCGACATGACTTACAGATACGCTGTCAAGATTAAATAAGCATTTAAACAGAAAAAGTGAGACTTTGGATATGCAAATTTGAAGCAAGGGAAATGTGCCCCCAAACTGCAAGGTGAAGTACAGGTCCAAGGCAAGGCAACCCAAGATAACCTACAAAAGCCGCAAGAAAAGAACAACACCACAAAGTCAAAGAAGGACACAAGAAAGTGGTGTAAGTTCCATAAGAACCCCACTCACAACACAAGTGAGTGTCGAGCCAAGCAGTCACTAGTGGCTGAGTTAAAGGCTTCAGAATCAGATGCATGTTCCAACTTTGAGTCAAAACCCAACAAGAGGAATGACATAGGGAAGACAATTATTGATGCGGAGCCCAGCATCACTATTTCCATCACCAAGATCCAGAAGAATGAACATGAATATCTAGAGGATGGGGATCACCTCTTCCACTCACAGATATGGGTGAAGGGTTGGGCGCTCCAATTCATTGTCAATAGTGAGAGCCAAAAGAACCTAATTTCAGTAGAGGTCGTGAAGCGACTGGGACTACCGACAGCACCACACTCGTAGTTGTACAACATTTGGTGGCTTCACCAAGGACGAGATCTCTGAGTCAGCCAACAGTGTTGCCTTCCCTACAACATCAAGCCCTTCACGGATGAGGTATTGTGTGATGTGTAGAAATTCCCACTGTAGATCAATAGATTATGCAATAAACTAAAGCAAAATAAAAGATCTACTTCTACAACGCTTTGTAGAAGCTTATTCAAATTGAGCAAGATCAAGAGAACACATATAACTGATAATGAGAAATCAATCACACAGAACACGGAAGAAATAACTTGGGGAAAGCCTCAGCCTAAAACCCCAGTCTCTGTATTATCATACAAGTGGAAATCTTGTTCAAGTTACAAAAAGAATCAGCTCTCAAGCTATCCTGCTCTCTCTGCAATCAAACAATACAGCTCACAGACTGAATAGACATAGTATATGTCCTCCTCAAGCCCTCCAAGCCTCATATTTCCTTGCGCAGTTTTTCGTGGGGTCCAGTGAAGCCACATGTGTGAATTGGCCTCATCGCACTCACAAAACCTGAAGAAGTAATTGTGCAATCCTCAAGGAAAGAATTCCTTCTGCATGCAAGGTATATTCACAATGGAATATTCTAGCAACTAATAGTACATTGTCCCTCCATCTGATCTCAACTGGGTCTCTGTCTGAACTGACATGCATGAGTTATTTATGAGAGAATATTCAATTATCTGAAGTGCAACAATTACATGCATGCATGCATTAACTAACTGAACTTACATTAATTCAACAAACTATTTGAATTAATCTAACTGCACTTGACTCAATTAACTGAGCCAACTAGTTACAACTTATCCTTATCTCTTTAACCGATGGATAAATTCCTCAATTAATGGAGAAACTGTTGCATGTCCCCACATAGACTTCATGTTTGATTTTCCTTAACTAATTAACTCATGGAGAATTAATTAATTATTTTACAAACAATTGCTAAGATCAAATTCGAATTTTACTTCACTATTTTAGTTTTAGGGACTGACTAAAATAGGAAGGTATCTCGAAATGCTATTTATAGCAGTACTAAATTTAGCGCTTCTATATTTAGCATTTCTTGTTGCTATTTTCAACACTCCCTCTCAACAAGAAAGGGATTACCAGTAACCCCAATCCTGTCTCTATGGAACTCAAACTTGCATTTTGACAATGCCTTAGTCAAAATATCTGTATCATGTTCCTTGATTGAAACATACAGCAACAACATGATCCTCTTGACCACACAGTCTCGAAGATGGTGATACTGGATATCAATGTGCTTGTACCTGTCATGAAAAACTGGATTCTCAGAGAGTTTGATACAACTCTAGTTATCGCAGTAGATCATTGTAGGATCCATCCCCTGACCAAACAATCCCACTAGAATCTTCCGCATCCAAATGGCATCACATGCAGTCTAACTAGTAGCCATGTATTCAGCCTCTGTTGAGCTAAGTGCAATTGATCTTTGTTTCCTGCTATACCAAGAAACTGCAGTTGAACCAAGGTTGAAGATTCCTCCAGAAGTGCTCTTCTGGTGTAATTGACTCCCTGCCCAATCTGCATCTATGAAGCCCTGAAGCTTCACTCCCTCTATCTGTCTGTACCACAATTCGAATTGAGATGTGCCTATGAGGTATCTCAGCACATGCTTCACTGCCTTCCAAAACAACTTGGTGGGCTGAACCATAGCTTGACTCAGTTGGCTCAGTGCAAAGCATAAGTTGGGTCGTGTGTTCACCAGATACATAATTGAACCCACCAGCTGTCGATAAACAATAGTAGCTACTACCTCACCTGAAGTAACATCCTCCTTCCTCCAGTTCCCAACTAGAGGAGTCTGCATGAGCTTGCACTTCTCCATGTGAAAGCACCTGAGTATCTCATTGGCATACTTGCCATGAGACACAAATACTTCACCATCTTTCTGCCACACCTCCATGCCTAGAAAGTAGTGCATAAGGCCCATCTCCTTCATCTCGAACTCTCTTGCAAGGTCCTCCTTGCAAGACTGTATCAACTAATCATCACATATCAAAATCAGATCATTGACATAAAGAACAATGATTAATGGTTTACCTTCTACCATGATGTGGTAAAGGTTCGCATTTGCTTCACTACCCAAACCGGTGAAATAGTTGTCGATCTTGGTGTACCAAGCACGGGGTGCTTGCTTCAGCTCATACAAAGCCCTCTTGAGTCTGCACACATGCGACTCATGATTGAAGGTCTCGAAACCTTTTGGTTGCTCAATGTACACCTCCTCCTCAATCTTCCCATTGAGGAATGTTGTCTTCACATCCATATGATGGATCTTCCACCTCATTTGAGCTAATAGTGCCAACATCGATTTAATAGATGAGTACCTTACTATGGGAGCAAAAATCTCATTGTAATCAATCCCCTCAACTTGTGAGAAACCTCGGGCAACAAACCTTACCTTATGTTTCTCAATACTGCCATCTGTTGCCTGCTTTACCTTGTAAAGTCATCTAGAACTCACAACTCACTTGCCCTGAGGTCTTGGGACAACATCACACACACTGTTCTGAATGATAGAGTTGTACTCCTCTACCATTGCATCAACCCAGACTGGTTGTTGCACTGCCTCTTTGAATGAAGAAGGTTCGGTATCTACACACTCCCCAACTAGGGCCATGTACCCAGTGTACCACTCGGGTGACCTCCTCTGTTTGCACTTAGAAGATGGTTGTTCCACATTCTCCCGCGCATCCAGCATCATCCTGTCAGCTTCCCTTGAGCATTTCCACCCATCTATGGAAGTATCAGCACAAGTGGATGTATCCACTCCCGGATCCTCTACATGCGGCTGCTCTGCATCAATATGAGGCTCCTCCTCCTTAGGAACTGAAAGTTCCTCCTCTGCATGCAACTTGAGCTCCCTCTCAAGTGATAAGTGCATGGCTTTCTGCTCATTGAACTTTATATCCCTGCATACCATTGTCCTCTGATTGGAAGGCAAGTACACCCAATAGTTTTGGGGTGTATCCGTGTACCCGACAAGTATTCCCAACTTAGTTGTTGGGTCTAGCTTCTTCCTAGCATCTTTGGTCACATGACAGTAAACTGATGATCCAAAGATTCGGAAGTGACTTACATCAGGTCGCTTCCTGGAAAAAGCCTCCATAGGTGTCTTCATCCCTAGTATATGGTGCAGACTTCTGTTCTGCAAGTATACTACTGTATTGCATGCCTCAACCCACAAATGTGGTGGTAGGATTTGGTCATGCAAAATCGCTCGAGTTGCTCCCACAATCAATCTGTTCTTCCTTTCGGCCACCCCATTCTACTATGGGTTATGGGGTGCTGTCAATTCCCGTTTAATTCCTTCTACAGCGCAGAAGTCTTTAAACTGTTGGGAGACATACTCTCCACCATTGTCGCTATGCAAGGCTTTTATTTTCTTTCTATATTCTTTCTCTTCCAAGGCTTTAAACTCACATAACCTCAAGAAGGCCTGATCCTTCTTTTTCATAAAGTAGATCTAGCATCTACAAGAAAAATCATCAATAAAAATAACATAATACCTTTGTTTAGTGGTGGAGGTTATAGAGAATGGTCCACAAACATCTGAGTGAACTCGCTCCAGGATTGCTCCAACTCTACTGTCTCAATCCGTAAAGGAAGATTTCGAATACGTACCCAAGGTACAACCTTTGCATGTATTCATCTGCTCAAGTTTTCCCTTGAGTAATTCGGTAGAAATCTACTACATGATCTTCAAGGCTTCATGGTGCAAGTGGCCTGGTCTTCTATGCCATAGCTTGCCAACATCTTAGCTCTGCACCATCTCAGATTTGGAACTCAATGCATCACAGTTGTCTACCTCTAGCTTGTAGAGATTCTTTACTCGAATCCCAATTTGCTTTTTCTGTCCAGTATCGATATGCCTCATGAATACCTTTCCTTTACTGAAGACTACATCATAGCCTTTATCTTCTAGCATAGTGACAGACACAAGATTCTTCTTCAGACCTAGTACATACTTTACATCAGTTAGGGTGAGGGGAGCTCCATGCTCCCTCTGAAACACAACCGTACCTTCACCTGAAACACAATACTTTCCATCATCGCCCATCTCGATCCGCATATGGAGATCCTTCTCCTCCAAGGTACTGAAAAGATTCTTGTCACCTGACATGTGGAATGAAGCTCCACTATCCAGGTACCACAGGCATCCCACCATAGATGAAACCATGCATGTGATAAGAGAGAAATATAGCTCAAACTGTGAGGCCAATTCCTCACCATCAGATCCCTTTGAGGAACCCTTCTTAGATTTCTTCTATGGAAAAATCATAGCATAATGGCCCACTTCATGACAATGAAAGCATCGCACTTTCGATTTGTCAATCTTCTTCCCACCATGGGAAGAACCGGATTTGAGATGGGATGCCTTCCCTTTCCCTTTCCTCACCTTACTTGCTAAGGCTAGATTTTCCTCATCATCTTGCTTCGATGAGGATCCATCTCTAGTGCTTCTTCTTATTTCCTCCTGCATCAGATCCAACCAAAGTTGTTCCCAATTTGGTAGTTTTTCTCTTCCATTGACTAAGTCTGGGTAGCTATGCCAACTCTTAGGAAGATCGAGGAGTGCAAAGACTCACCATGTCATCACCAACGGTTGTGATCCCTACACTTCCAAGCTCATCCTTGTAGGTGGTGAGCTTGTTCAGATATGTATAGATCGTGTCACCCTTTTCACACTTGATCTTATGAAGGTTGTATTTCAGTGCTAGCTTACTCTGATCATTGTTGTTCTAATATATATCTTTCAATGTTTTCCACATCGAAAATGGTGTCTCCTTCCCATGGAGGCTCGAGACAATGTGGTCACTAACTTCCTCTAGGAGGATTCTCCTTGCTCTAGCCACACATTTCTTCCATTCTGCCAGTTGAGTAGCATCTAGTCGGCTTGGGGACTTCTTAATCAATGAATTCCTTTAGACCGTTATCCTCTAATATTGCCTCCATGCGATCCTTCCAGGCTATATAATTCGAGCTGCCATCAAGGGCATACTCGAGTCTTAAACCACTGAACGCCATTGGTGAAATTGAGATGTGATAAGAACTCGATTTCTATATTTAGGAACCTCAAACTTAAAACTTCTCCCTTCTTGTATACTGTTCTTTGCCTTGATCACCTTTGCTTTGATATCATGTATAAATTCCCACTATCGATCAACAAATTATGCAATAGACTAAAGCAAAATACAAGATCTACTTCTACAACACTTTGTGGAAGCTTAATCGAATTGAGCAAGATCAAGAGAACACATATAACTGAGAATGGGAAATCAATCATACATAACACAAAAGAAATAACCCGGGGAAAGCCTCAACCTAAAACCTAATCTTTGTATTATCATACAAGTGGAGATCTTGTTCAAGTTACAAAAAGAATCATCTCTCAAGCTATTCTTCTCTCTCTGCAATCAAATATAGCTCGCAGACTGAATAGACATAGTATATGTCCTCCTCAAGCCCCCCAAGCCTCCTATTTCCTTGCGCAGATTTTCTTAGGGTCCAGTGAAGCCACATGTGTGAATTGGCATCATCACACTCATAAAACCTGAAGAAGTAACTACGCAATCCTCAAGGAAAGAATTCCTTCTGCATGCAAGGGATATTCAAAATGAAATATTCTAGCAACTGATAGTACATTGTCCCTTCATCTGATCTCAACTAGATCTCTATCTAAACTGACATGCATGAGTTATTTATGAGAAAATATTCAGTTATCTGAAGTGCAACAGTTACATGCATGCATGCATTAACTAACTGAACTTACATTAATCTAGCTAGACTTGACTCAGTTAACTGAGCCAACTAATTACAACTCATCCTTATCTCTTTAGCTGATGGATAAATTCCTCAGTTAATGGAGAAACTGTTGCATGTCCGCATATAGACTTCATGTTTAATTTTCCTTAACTAATAAACTCGTGGTGAATTAATTAATTATTTTACAAACAACTGCTAAGATCAATTTGAATTTTACTTCACTATTTTAGTTTTAGGGACTGACTAAAATAGGAAGGTATCCCGAAATGCTCTTTATAGCAGTACTAAATTTAGCATTTCTTGTTGATTCTCCTCTCGACGTTTGTGATGTATTATTAGGACAACCATACTTGTGGAAGCGACATATTGTATACAAGCCAAGACCTTGCTATGTAATTATTTCTTTGGGTAATACGTTATACAGGATACCAGAGGTAGCCCCACCTACCACCACCTCTTTGATATCTACTAAGAAATGTAGTAAGATAATCTCCCAGACTAAGAAATTTATTTTCTTTATGGTTTGCTCTCAAAGCAAGGGGAAGATCATAGCCACATCCATGGCCCCTGAGAAGGGTTCCTCCACACAACAGAAGCAGGTGGATATGATCATGAAAGAATACAGGGACATCTTTTCCTCACCCACAAGGGTATTGTTGCACTATCAGGTCAAGCATTCGTTCGATTTGACTCCTGGAGAACCTCTACCCAATGGGCCGATATATTGTCACTCCATTGTGGAAAATGCCAAGTACAAGTAGCGACATGATCAACATTGGGTGCCACACAAGTTTCAGGTGGGCAACAAAGTCTGGTTGCATTTGTAGAAAGACCATCTTACAAGAGCCCATTAAAAGCTCAGACCACTCTGATATGGTCCTTACGCCATTACCAAGGCTATGGGAAACAACGATTTGGAGTATAACATTCCCCTATTCCTTGGCTTGCATTGAGTGTCCAATGGGGATGCTCTCGACCATGCTTCCCACCATTACTAGACACATCAGAGATTACAAAACATCTCACCAGGGACAAGGTTTTGCAGAAGTTTCCCCATCTCATGGAGGTGTTCAACGCGATGGTGACCATTGCTTCCTAAGGGGGAAGGAATGATCTAGGTGGATGTTGGTGGCCAACCGCCTATCCCACTTGGACCCCCACCACTGTCTCTTTCAGTTTTTCAGTTTCCTTAATTGTAGCACAATTTACTATTTTTGGTGGTTTTTCGGGTCCTAAACTTCTGGAGCCGTTTTGAGGCCCTAAACAACGTTTTCTTGTCCAAATGGCTTCGGTGATTCCTATGGCAGTTGCATCAACAATTACATTTGCCCGAGCTATTCTTATTTCCATTATATTTGTTAACATATTTCAATATTTGATATTAATGAAATGAAGTGTTATTTTTGTTGCACCTCTGTATTTATGGTTATATCTATAATTTGTTGCCTTCCTGTTTAAATTTGGATCATCACTACATTACAATTATTCAGAGTCACTATCCAATCTGGAAATATGAAGATAAAATGGTTTAATTTTTTTATTAAAATCTATCTACAACATAACTTAGGAGTTGCAATATGACAAAGCACTTTCATTTTTTAATTAAAATCTGACTACAACATAACTTAGGTTAGGAACTGCAATATGAAAAAGCATAGGATATTACATAGCATACACATTCCAATTCATAAACATTATAAACAACAATTTGGTTCTCCTACACAACTAGCAATTGAACTCAGTCATTATGAAATTGTATTCTTGTATCTTCAAGTGGTGATAATGATCTTCCTGCCTGTGTATGCACAAATTTATATTTTTGTCTCTCGCATTAGTTTATTCCCCATACACAAAGATGCTAACACAACATTGATTTTAGTCAAAAGATTTTAAAGTGACATCTTATATGAAGAAGTAGATTATGTAGTGAATTCTAAATGAATATGAATGTGTACTTGTGCATTAGCTCCATAGGATACCAACACATTTAAATGTTCAGAAAATCCCAAACCAGTTATTCTCTTCTGGCGTGCCTTAAGTTATGATGTTATCTATAATCAAAACCCATTCAAAGACATTCTATTAACAACATAAAATTCCAGGAAAGAATACTAGACACTAGCAGATATTTGTAAATCCACATAAGCTTATTGGAAGGAACATTGAAAATTTGGATTGTTAAATGTTCCATTCCAATAGAAACAATGTTATTAATAATTATATAAAGGGTTTAAAGTTATAAATGTTGTCGTTGGAGGAGGGGTCATGCACTTTGATATGACCTAAATTAATGTGGATAACATAGTTATAAGTTAGAAATATATATATGCTAAGATGCAATCATTTCTCCATAAAATTCAAGGCTCAAATTGAAGGTAGTTTTCATCAATCTCATGTATGATTTACAACACTACATGAAAAAAGACCATAGATTTGAGAGAGACATGTTTGGACATAGACATCCTAGAAGTAACAACATTTACTGACCGAAAGTCATATATAAAAAGAACATGACATGATTAGTCACTAAAGAAAACAATAAATAAATACAAGCAAGTTGTTTACTAAGAAAATAATACCTCACCTTGAATGTCTTCATCTTGAACAAAGACACTTGACCACTAGATGCATACATTAGATATGCATTATTATATGACAAAGCTATGCAAGGAAAAAAATATTGTGGACCTCTGTCATTGGTGTTATTTTTCAAAAGCAACCCATCACAAGGTTTCCACAAACATAGTACAATAATGCAAAGGAATATTTTTGGGAATAGGTTTTGGTTCATAAATTTGATAAAGACAACAATAATCAAGAAAGTGGGGAAAGGACCAGGTTTAGTTTAAACAAAAAATATTTTTGTGAGGACGTGTTCTACTTTGTATTACATATGTTTATAATGAAACCTCTTGTGTGGGAAATATAGAATCATTGGATACCCAATAAGTTATGTAATCATTAAATTTCACTAAACAGGTTTAAATGTGTTCAATTTCCAAAATCTATGTTCATATGGCCTTAGCAAGTTGGATTATAATCCTTTTAGTTGATGTGATGGAACAAAAAATATTCAAGACTACTATTATGTGAAACAAATAAGAAAAGGGGAAGAAAGGCAGAAAATAATGATTCTCATATTCAAAATGAAACATGAAAATACTTTTAATTTCTTAGAAAATATTTTCATTTTTTTAATCATTTCTATATGAAATCAGTGGACTTTCACACTTTTTGATATTATTTTTACCTATGTTACTTGAACATGGGCTTTTGTTTTGTTGGAGGCAACGAGCTCTTCTTGTTGAAATTTTACTGCACTATTGCACTCAGGAAATCAATGCAACTTAGAAAGTTTCAATTTGTTCTTGGAGGATTCTTGGATCTTAATCTACTAAATTTTAAGCCTTTGGGATGTTATGAAATATAAATAAAACAACAAAAAAGAAAAACTATTTCTTTTAACAACCTTAGTTTATGAGACAATTCAAGAGAAAAGATACCAAAATGTGCCAATAATTTCTAGTCCTCTAGGGAAATATTATCATGAATCAAAAAAGATTTGAAATTCACTTTATTAGAGTTGTATATACAACAACAAATCTTCCCTATATTCCATAATATTGGTGTTAATCACTTAACAATTTCAGCCTTGATTTATAGCAAATCAACAAGAGATACAAGTGTTAAAAATTACAAAACCATGAAAAACTAGATGAAAATCAATTCTGCAATATAGACAATTTTGGACAGCTAAAAACACAAACACACACACATATGAAGTTCATGTACATACCATAGCCTTACCACAAGGTTAGTACAATTGTTTATCTCTCGAAAACCCTAGCTAGGGAAAAAGGTTTCCTTGTCCAACAAAAGAAAGAGGGCCAACATTTAGACTGAATCTGCCTAGAATTATTACCATTTTCACATTGATGTTCTTATTTTTTTATAGGTCACTTTCTAGGTTCTCAGTGGATGCATACCATGAATGGGCTATCAACTATAATCCTTTTTCTTATGGGTTTTTGTGGCCATTTTTTTCTTGTTGTCACTGGGATGTCTTTTTGTTTGATGTTATTCATTATGCCTCTTGAATATATTACAAGCTAGAAAATGCATCAATGAATCATTTTCATCAAAAAAAAATCTGGGAACACCCAAATTGGATACGGGGGTGAGATTGACCCCTTTTTACAAATGGATTCTTAATTCTCCTAGGAACAACTCATAGTAACAAAATTGTCTTGAATTGGAGGCTTTTGGGGTGTTTTGTAGCTTGTATATTAGTTTTAGGAAAACATTACTTATATTTAGTTACATATTCCAAAAAAATTTAGTGCCCCCAAATATGTATCACAGAAGATCTAGCTACCAAAAGGTAATAACATCAATTAAGTAATGTAAATTTCATAGTTTGCATTGAGCACATCTATAGAGATACCCTCTGACATGCCAATTCTACCTTATAAAAGGTCAAATCGTCTGGAATTATTCTTACAAAGTTGATCATGTCAAGAGCTTAAAATATGTTTAAAAGAAACAAAATTGCATAGATTTTTTACTTATTTATTCTATGTTATTATTTCTTATGCTACCACTTTATGACGTTTCCTTTACAACATGTAGTGCAATTGCTAGTTATTTTAATTAGTTATAGTAATTATGCGTAGTAAGAAGATATATTATAATAATATATTAAATGAGATATTGTACTGAAATATTATATTAAATAAAATAACAATAATGTTGTTGTTGCAACAAATATATTCAAAATTATTTTTTTTCAACTTTTGATAATTATTAAATTAAAATAAATTTATACTCATAAATAACTAATATTTAAAAAATATAAAACTTTCATAATTTTGAAATAATGTGAAAAGTAATTTTGAGCTCATTTGACTTAAAAAGATATTCAAACAATTTTCAGTCATGGAATTTCATTTTCAATACATTAGAAAAAAAAAAAGATTAAGGTTTATGAATTAAATAATCCAAATTTTTTATCATCCATCATATAATAATATAATTGGTACATTTTAATAAATAGACACATAAGTGATTTAGTTTTGGAATTTAATATAATTGGTATATTTTAGCAAATATACATAATAGTTTTTGTTTTGGAATTTCCATGGATTGGGGGTATGTAGGTTTGAGAAGACATCATCTAAGGAGTGATAATGATAATGTAAGGGGAAATGTGATATTTAGAAATGTTTTTATGAAAAATAGAATATTGTATGTATTGTTTGAGTATTCAAATTATAATATTTAAATTAAATAGTATACAAGAAGATTTTCCAATAAAGAAGTAAGTATTTGATGAAGCTAAATGAGTTGTAAACTAAATAATACCGAGCTCTTTCAATGTATCTAATTTCAAAGAGGGAGATATTCCCCTAACATTAATGTCAATGCTACATTGAGAGATTATTAATGCTCTTGTTTATTTTCATGGAGAGAATATAGTTTGTTGTGTAAAACCTATCTCAAAGATTTGTTAAAGATGCATTCACTCATCTTCATTATCGATGTAGTGTTTAATGGTAAGGAGAACTATCGAAAGTGGTATAATCAAACACATACTCATTTTCAATGATTTGTGAGATGACATCTATGAAGGAGAGGAGGATATTGCATCTAAGAAGCCTACATCAAACAAAGAGCTAGCTATATGGAAGAATGAAGACAATAAAACTTATACCCTAATTGTTGCATCAATAAGTGAAGAGGGTAGCCATCATATTGTTTTCATTACAAACTCTTATGGTGCATTAAAGAATTAAAATTTTTTGCATGACTCACACTTAGAATTGGAGCTTGTGCAATTGATGTGCAAACTCTTCAATCTTGCGTTGAAAGATGTTGATTCCACTTCTAGACATGTAAAAAACTTAGATTGATACATTCTAATTTGTGTCACTCTATTATTATTCCTTATGATAATGGAAATAAGTATATGATGTTTGTTATTAATGATTACACTAGAATGAGTTGGGTGTACTTGTTGAAAAATAAACCTCAAGATTTTGAAACTTATATAATTTTTCATGTATGGATTCAAAATGAAATACATTCACATATTCGCTCCATTTACACTAAGTATAGAACATAGTATACTTATAATGAATTTGAATACTATCTTTTCAAACATGGGATTCAACATCAAAATATAGTTTTATACAATCCTCAACAAAATGGTGTAGCTAAAAGAATGAATAAGACTATCTTGAATATGATTCGTTCCATGATGTTTTTGAAAAATGTTAAATTGATGTTTTGGGTTGATGCAATTCTATGTGCAATGTATGTTAAAAATAGATTCACATATCATGCTCTTGGAAATAAGACTATTTATGAAATTTGATATGGTTGCATTCCTTCAATAAGGAATCTCAGGGTCTTTCGTTCTACCTATTATGCCTTGATTCCCAAGGAACAAAGACACAAGCTTGATGTAATGAGTTGGAAGTGCATCTTCTTGGAGTATGTAGATACCAACAAAAAATATCATATTTACAATGAGGCAAAAAAGAAGTTTATCATTTCTAGAGATGTAACTTAAATCTTTGAATCTTCAATATTGACAACATTGGCGAATGGTAGGCTTGATTATTTAGATATGTTCACTCATGTAAAGACATATCATGAAATAAATAATATGATTCCACATCTTGCAGGGGGATCCATATATTGCATCGATATCTAGAATCTCCTTTTGAAGCACCATTTCCTACACATGAACTTATTAGAACTTAATTAGATTACAAATAATTTTTTAATGATGTGATTGCAAGGATTGAAAGGTTGAATCTTGATACATCCCTATATTAATCAGTGGAGCAACCTAAACCATCTCAAAAAGGTCCCTTAAAATGGCTCATCAAAACAGTTGAAAGTGTTCCTTTGGATGAGGTCAAAATGATAGGAACCAAAGGTTTCACCAGACCAGATGGAGGCAATGTAGATCATTATTATTCAATTGATTTAGATTGTATGGATGGTTCATATGATCATGAATTGAATTTACCTACTTATTTTGATCCAACTTTTTTTAAAGAAGTTACTTCACATGATGAATGGAAAGAAGAAATGCAAGAGTATGACTCTCTCATAAAGAATAAAACATGGAAGTTGGTGGACCCCCATTAGGAACCAACCATTTGGTTGCAAGTGGGTATACAAGAAAAATATAAATTAGATCGATTAGTTGATAGCACAGAGGAAGCCTTGTGGTAAAATGATTTGTACAAGAAGAAGGTGTTCATTATGAAGAAAATATTTCGTCCACGACAAAATGGGCCACCATTTGAACTCTCTTTAACTTGGAAACTTAGAATGGATGGAAATTTCATCAAATGGATGTGAAGACTACTTTCTTAAATGGAAACTTGAAAGAGAATATCTTCATTTCTTAGTTGGAAAGTTTTGTTATGAAGGGACAAGAATAGAAAGTATTTAAACTCATTAAATCCTTAAATGACCTAAACCAAGAACCACAATCCTAGTATATAAAATTAACTGAGCATCTTATGAAATTGAATTTCAAACACTTTAATCTCGATGATGCAAATCTACTTGTTAAGAAAGTTGGTAAAACTATTGTATATCTTGTAGTGTATGTAAGTGATCTATTAAAAACAAGGAACAATGAAAACTATATTGCATTAATAAAGAAAGAGTTGAACAAGGGATTTGAGATGATAGATTTGGGTCATCTTCACTAGTACTTACGCATTGAAGTGACTCAACATCCAAAGTATATATTTAGCTCCAAAAAGAAGTACATAGGAGAATTATTGAATAGGTTTCACATGGTTGAGTGAAATCATCTATTTACTCTAATAAAACAAAAAATGAAGCTCACAATAAAAAAGGGAATGAATTTGAGGATGCAACCAATTATAGACAACTTATGGGAATCCTTATCTACCTGTTGATGCCTCTGAAATCGTTGCACCAACATTGGGGGAAACCACCCGGTCCGGACCTTAGTGCAGCTCCTTTTCCGTTTGGGGTAGTGGCTCCGACTGGGGATAATGGGACCAGTTTCCCAGAAATAAATAAATGGGATGAATGAATACTTCGTAGATGATAGTAGCGATAGGTGAATGACTAAAACTATTGACAGAAATGTAAGTAAATAAAACTATCCCGGGAATCTATTTGAACTTCTAAAGCGTAGCTTTTGATGTCCTATATCATAAAAATACAATTATATAGATGATTGCATTCTCAAAACACAAATATTAAATCAATCAAGATTACTGTACCTAAATAGTTAGACACAGCAATTAAAGCGATACTACTAAACTTTAAAGGTTCATACCATCAATGCATACATGATTAAAAAATAAGGCATATCATTTGAACATCCAATAGTGGTATGAGCAAGATTTCCTGTTATTATGCATGCATACAATTAATGATAGCAAGAGTAATTACGCAGCAAAATCATATACACAGAATGAATTCAAACAAAGGATAAAAATACCATTTGAATCGTAAGCCACTCCCGATATGAATCACTATGTATGGCTTCTACTCCAACGCATAAACAATCTTTACATCAATGATAGTAGTGCACAATTGAATCAAGAAATTTCTCCATTAAAGTAAAAGCAAGTGGTCGAGTTTCATAAAAAAAATAAAGGCTGAAGCACAATAGTGCAAACTTCAGTCTATTAAGTTTTATACAAAATTTTACGACCCCTTTCTAAATGCATGAAAGGGTCTATAAATACTATGCTAATTTAAAATATCTACAAAACAGAAAAGCTAACTAAGCTGATGTCAATAAATTCTTGTTGCTAATTTTGCTGGCAATCGGAGGAGCTGGATGATGAATCACTCTGTCGACTGTTTCCCCTTAAACCTGAGTTGATTGATGGTGAGCATTGGCTCAACTTCAGGAGGTTTGTTGAGCCTGGAACTGAGCTGGGCAGCGTAGGTGGAGTCTTGGATATCGGGGATCATGCATTGAACGGCATCAATTAGGCATTTGAGAGCAGATCGTTGCTCATGCGGCTTGATTAGAAACTGCCAATATGCTTCTATGTCTAAAGAGTTAACCGTGGTAATTGACCTTGCTCTGCCCTCTAAATCAGGGTAGCATGTTTGTTCCAATGTATTTGTAGTAGTAATCTTGCCAGGCGTGCATTGGGAAACAATATTGGCTAG
This sequence comes from Pinus taeda, assembly GCA_000404065.3. Taxonomy (NCBI): domain Eukaryota; kingdom Viridiplantae; phylum Streptophyta; class Pinopsida; order Pinales; family Pinaceae; genus Pinus; species Pinus taeda. The sequence continues at coordinate 24,342 of APFE031696369.1, read as the reverse complement.
ATATAGAGTATCATTTACTAGATCAGCCAAATTACCAGCAGGTAATGTACATCTTGATGTTGCCCTTTCTGCCTTTAATATTTGTGTTTGCCATTCTGTAAACAATATATTTTTATGGACCTCCAGTATCCGAGGCAAATTGGCTTCCTTACCTGACTTTGAATCTTGCCATTCAAGATAGTTTGTGATATCTTCTTCGGCTTGATTGTATTCTTCTCTAACCTTTTCTACCTGCTCACTTACAGTCATAGCTAACTCACAGAGTGGTTCCGCCTGAGAGAGGGATTGCGCCAAGAGTTTAACTTGGGATACAAGCGCTTTGTTGATTATCATTGCCTCTTTTTGAATTCTTGTATTTGCGCATCTCCCTTGGTGGCTTCTAACTGTGTTGTGATTTGAGCAATATGTTCATCTTTAGCTTTTAAAGATTGCTCATTTGTTGCTTTTAGCTGCTCCAATACCTCTGTCAACTCACTTTGTCTCTGGATGGCTGCCTGGGTGATCCTCTGTTTCTCCTCCTGCCATTGCTGCATCAATTGGCTATTGATTTTCTGCTGTTCCAAAAGCTGCTCGCTTGCGCGCACTGTTTCTTGTTGGTGTTCTGCTAATCACTGCTCAGCTTGTATTATCTTTTGTCTGACATCTGCTAATTCCGTTTGAAGAGTGAAAATCTCCTGGTCCTTCTTCTTTAAGAGAACTGTTACCTCTGATGCCTTGTCAATAGTGGCAGCTGAATAAGCTCTTGCATATTGTGATAACTTGGTTAGGTCATCAGAGGGATCGAGTTTCTCCCTCCAAACTACATTGCACGTAAGTGATTGTTCAGGGAAGAGGGAAGGTTGATCAATCCTCTGCCTCTTTCTTGATCGCTTTACTACGGCTTTATGCTTAGGGCTGTAGAAGACGTTTAGTGGAGGAATGTCTTTTGCAAGGAGAGTAATTTGGTCGCTAGGACCTTTTGGAATTACTTCTACGTTCATAACTTTGGGTGGGCCGGTGGCTGTGTTCAAAGCCTGGGATGAGGCTTCTTTCTGTATGCCGCTGCTCTTAGGAGTCTCGGTATTCTGTGAATCCTTTCCTCCACCGATAATAGTACTAAAATGCTGCCATTCCTTTTGCAGCTCGGGGTCTGTGATAGCACCCTTATTGTTATCGGTGGTATTTTGCTTGGACTGGGACTCCTTTAGCAGTTGTTCCTGTTTCTCCTTCTCTTGTTGCTCATGTTCCTTCTGCTGGATCTCTTCCTGTTCCTTTCTCAATCTATCTTCCTCTTCCTTTCTTAAATGTTCTGCCTGCTCTTCCTTCAGCTTTTCCTCTTGGTTTTTCTTCTGTTGTTCCTCCTGCTCATTGGTTTTGGTTTTCAGTGTAGCAGGGGGTTCTTTCTGTTTTTGCTGACCAGGCTCGCTTGAAGACGCCGCTTGGGTTGGCATTATTAAGTTCAGGGGCAGAGTTTGCAACCTCTGCTCCCTGAGCTTATTGAACTCAAATAACCCTTCATCATTATACCTTGTTCTAGCAAGCTC
>APFE031696363.1:4175-51218 GCA_000404065.3 Pinus taeda | reverse complement strand
TTTGAGCTAACGGAGGAAGAATCAGACTCTACAGCAGAGGAGGAATCAGAAGATGAAGAGCCACAAACTCCGGGTGTGAGAAGATCAGTTCGAGAAAGAAGGCAGCTAGAAAGGTATAGTCCATCTGCTTTTTGTTCAAATTTTTATTTCTTTGTTACTAATGATGATCCTAGAACTGTGAAGGAGGCAGTAGATTTATAGGATGGAAAACTCTGGAAAGAGGCCATGGTTGATGAAATGGCATCTTTGCACAAAAATGAGGTTTGGGATCTGGTGGAGTTGTCAGCTGGAAGGAAACCCATTGGTAGAAAATGGGTGTTCAAGAAGAAGACAAATGTAGAAGGAAAGGTGGAGAAATAGAAAGCTCGATTGGTAGCAAAAGGTTATTCCAAGGTGCTAGGAATTTATTTTGGTGATATTTTTTCTCCTATTGCTAAGGTAACTTCTCTTAGATTACTTTTATTTGTTGTTGCTGATTTTGATTTTGAGGTAGAATAGATGGATGTGAAGACAACATTTCTTCATGGGGATCTAGAAGAGGAAATATACATGAAGAAACTGAAAGGCTTTGCGGTGAAGGGTAAGAAAGGATTGGTATGCAAGTTCAAGAAGTATCAATATGGGTTAAAACAGTCACCAAGTGATCTGATAATCACCCTATGAGTGACCTCAGTTGAAGATTTATTAAACAAAAGGTATTACAGACTCATGTGCTGGTGTGTGTGTTCTGTGTTATTGAAACAACGGATCGATCAGATTGCCAATACACAGACATTTTAAATGGAAAGACAACAGAGAAATATAATAAGCAACACAAAGACACAATTTTTTTTTAATAAGGATTTCACCCTATTCTCCAGGGATACGTCTCCAGCCCAGCTTCAGTGGTGGCCTTGTTTTATTGTGTATTACAGTAGAGAAATTACATTTATAGGGACTCAATATGAGTTCTCCTGACAACAGATTTTGCTTGGCAGGGTGGTTCTTGGATTCCCTAAGCCACTCAGAGTACACAGACTCTTTTTCTTCCTACCAGCTCTGTGACCCTTGGTCTATAGTAGAAAGAGCCAAATGTGATGCTCAGTCTGGACAGATTCCTCTATGGGAAGGCTTGAATCTTCAAGCTCTCTAGTGCTCGATGCTTCCTATGGTTAGCTCGACCCTCTGTCTCCTCTGCTTGGCTTTACTATTCTCTATGTTCAGTCCTCCTCTCAGGGTTCACTGATCACTGTCTCTCTGGTCACTTAGACTTCTCTCCAAATCCTCCAACCCCCATTCGACTGTCTCTATTCATGGCTTTAACCATTCGATCCCTATGCATGTTCGGTTCCTCTCCTACCTGCATTGATTCACCTTTTGCAGTTGTGCTTGGCATTCCTTGTTCGGCGCCAGCATGAGCGCTCAGGGAGTGCCACATGTCCCCATATAACTGGTGCCAACATGCTTCATCGTCTCGTTTCTTCGATTATGTCACGGATACGTTCTTTCTCCACTATGGTAGTCAAACGAATTCCAAATCCCCTTTTAAATCACAGCTTATTTCCCCGTCGATTCTGCTTCTTTCTATCAGGTGCAATCTCATCCATCCGATTTGGGCTCCTCTAGATCCAATGTCATACGCATGTCGAGCGCGGTTGACTTGCTCGACCATTAACGCGTGATCACGGTGGTTTTTCTCTCACCTCTGCTGCCACGCGTCGATCACTCAGTGGGATCGCTCCGCTCTCCTCCAAAACCTCTTACTGTTCAAGGGCGCCCCGATCGATACTGCTGGTTTTCCAGAGCACGGGTCCCGCCTTTGTCCATTAGTGCTTTTTGTTTTTCTGCCCATGATTCTCTGGCTCCCAAAGTGACCAAGTGCTTAAGGCTCCCCCATTTCGGCCCTGTTTGCCCATCGATGCACGATTAGCGCTTAAGTGCTAATCATGCATCAAAATCGCCTCCTTTTCTCGATCCGGGGCTCCCAGGGGCTGTTTTGACCTCATGTACAGTCTCCATGGGCCTCCGTTAGCGCGCTTTGACCGAGGTCCTCGTCGTTCTGCGTCGGCTGCCATGGCCACTAGTTTAGGGTGTTTTTTATGTCGTTTTGGATTTTATTAAATATTTGATTAACTCGATACAATCAAAGTTCTTAACAGTCTTTTGTGGATCCGATTTGGATCACCAAGGATGCGGTATTAGAAATTTGATACATTTATATGGGGACTTGGCTTAACCAGAAGCAAAGCAGATCACTTAACCATAAGCAAAGCAGATCACTGTGTGTATTTTAAATTAATTGGTGACCATGTTATTTATCTAGTCTTGTATGCGGATGATATGTTGCTGGTTGAAAATGACAAAGAAATTATCCAGGATTTGAAGACCCAATTGTCCTCCAAATTTGACATGCAAGATCTTGGTGCTGCAAACTACATTTTGGGCATGGAAATTAAAAGAGATTGGGAAAAGGGGAAGCTATGGTTAAACCAGAGGAAGTATGTCGAAACAAAACCGCTAAGGTTTAATATGAAGGATAGTAAACCAGTGAAGGTTCCTATTCCTATAGGTGTGAGGTTATCTACTGAACAATGTCCCAAGACACAAGAAGAGGAAGAGGACATGTCCCATGTTCCATATGCAAGTGGAGTTGGTAGCTTGATGTATGCAATGGTTTGTACTAGACCAGACATTGCACATGCAGTAGGAATATTGAGCAGGTTTATGTGAAAACCAGGGAAGGAGCACTAGACAATAGTGAAGTCGGTTTTTAGTTAATTACATGGCACTAGTGATTATGGTTTGTGCTACCAAGGAAGACTAGGACTGGACAGAGTGTTGGATATTCATGGCTTTGTTGATGCAAACCGGGCTGGAGATATGGATTAGAGAAGATCTACAAGTGGGTATGTGTTTAACTTATTTGGAGGTGCAATCAGTTAGATGAGTAAGAAACAATCTGTAGTGGCACTATCAACTACAGATGTAGAATACATGGCAGCCACTCATGCAAGCAAGGAAGCAGTTTGGTTGTAGAGATTGTGTTCAAGTATGGGGTTAGTACAAGGAGATATAAGGATAGACTGTGACAACCAAAGTGCAATTTTCTTGGCAAAAGACCCTGCTTATCATTCAAAGACAAAGCACATTGATGTTCAGTATCACTTTGTGAGGGATATGATAGAAGACAAAAAGGTGTTGCTGGTAAAGGTGGACACTTTGAAGAATACTGCAGATGCATTGACAAAAATCTGTGAGCTCTGAGAAGTTCTCTTGGTGTAGAGAAACAATGGGCGTTTCAAGGCTGGAAAAATGACTAAGCTCTCTTGTGGCACCCTGTGGAAATAAAAAACAACAAAGTGGGAGAATGTTGGTTGTGTTATATTCTTTCCACAATAGCCCACGTAGTTAACTGGGGGGTTAGAGGGGGTCAGAGCCCCCCCTCTATTTGTCGACCGATTTGGTGTAGCGCGGGGGGGGGGGTTCACAAGGGGTTTGAGGTGTAACCATAAACCCACTTTATGGGGTCTGGGGCAACGCCCCAGAAAATTTTGGTTTTGGACCCTATGTTAGATTGGGCAGACCCACCTATGGTTTTGTGCATGATTTTTGCACATGTTTTTGGATGCGATGGTTTTCGGTCCATGGTTTTGGATGCAATGGTTTTCGGTCCATGGTATTGGATGCTTTGGAATGTATAAATATGTATTATAACATTGAAAGGAACATAAAAAAAAAAAAGTCAAGCTAGTAGTCCTGGTTTTGGGATCCAGGGGAAAATGTCTGTGTATATGTGTTTTATGTGTTATGCTCTCGCATTGTTTATTTTATGTGTTTTAGAATTTGTATGCAGGTAATTTTTGTACGAGGTTAAAACCTACAAGTGACTGCAAGAAAAGTTGCAGCATTCAATTAAGGAAAAGTTCATTTTTAGTCATCATTGGTTTCTTGTTGCAATGTTCAAATTTTTGAGTGCTCGTATGAATAGAGAGATTTTTTGGTTTACTTGTATTATTGGGAAAGATGAAGACTTGAAATTGTTCTCAATATTTGGGTGATTTGAAATTGGTTAGTTGCATTTTGGGGAAAAGGTTGTAATGGGATTTTGAGTTTTTGTTTATATTTCAATTGAAAAAGTGAAAAACTTTTTCCCTACCTTAGATAGATTTTCATTGAAACAAGAAGATCATATCATCATTTTCGATTGCATTAGGACTGCGTCAAGTCATAATTTCATCAAGTTTCACATCCATTAACTTGGCATAACAACATATATTAAAATCAATCTAGAAAATTTTATTCTCAGCGCTATTTTCCACCTACAATAGATTAAGTGTAGGGCTTGGGAATAGGGAAATAAGTAAACTTTCTGAAGCTACAGACAAACACTAGAATCTCACAATAGGGTGATAAATCCAGTTATTTTAGTTTTTCTCTGGGAAGCTCCCCTTACAAAGGAGTTAAGCACGAGATCATATCAGGCTTGGTGAAGTGACCGTACCCACTTAATTGACTATGGTAGAGTGATTTACACGTATTATAGTGCCGAAAGGTACTAGGGTCAATTGAAACCAAACCTCCAATTAACCATGTTAAGGAGCTCTTAAGGGGATTGACCTTTGTTACTCTTCCCTTGCATGTACATTCGATTTACAACTGTCCCCCTAGGTAGAATTGATGTAGTTGGTAACCTTAGTGACCATAATCCTAGGGCTATTACCTGAGGTGATGGTAGAGGGAAGGTCCTAATGTACTTGGAACAGACATTGACTAGACTCACTTGGAATTTTTGGAGGGTAATATTCGCCCGAGATGGCATAAGTGAAGTTACTTGCACTAGATCGTTTCATTAAGCAGGTTGTTAGGGTAACTGGTTCCACTTGTTCATATCTACAACCACTTTTCACTTTGATTTCAAGGACGTTGGATTTCATTACCAACTAGTGATTTCATTGTGAAAAGATTGTTTTCCTAGTTTGAATCCTTATATTTTTTTAGCTTGTGTTAATTGTTTGTTTTTACTTTTTAGAGACCTTATGATTGGTTTGTGAATAATGTTTAATTTTGTGATAAATTTTAATCTTGGCTGAATCACCATGCCAATCACGTAGACTGTGAGGTCAATGTCCAGAATACAAACCAAGTCAGTTGGAAAAGATAAAAATAGAAAGGTCAAAGTCAACATGATTGAAAGCCTCAAATGAACCTTAAATATCAATAGTTTTACAATAGCCAAATTAAATCCAACACAATAAGTAGAATTAGGTTTATTTCACTTTGATCCAGATATGATCAAAGTAGTTCATACATAATATGACACTAGTGAAGTTTTGGACAATGAGCTCACCGCACTAGATGTAGAACATCACGAATCTAAACTTTCTCAAATTAAATCACCTTCGGCTGATATAGCTCCTACTCCTGAGCCACCTTCACCTCGAAGGAAGCTGACGGTAATGACTAAATTTACCTCCTAGATTAATTAGCATTGAAGATGTTACTGAAGAAACATAGACACCTCATTCTCCATTTACTGATACTAAAAATTTTGACGCAAGAGTTCATTTCTCTCCTTTCAGACCTAGCCCTTGGTATTCTACAAATTTGAGTTTTTTAGGTCAAAATTTGTCACTTCCACACATTTATTTTTATTCACCACAAGTAACTATGTCAAAAATTCCTATTGGGAGTGAACCTATTGATTCACCCATGTTTACCAGCACCCTAGAATCACTGTTGTATGGTGGTCCATCAGTTCCTCCTGGGAAACACTCACTTACTAGAAATTTTTCAAGAGCTGCTTCTTCTCCTCAACCTTCTACTTGGTCATTTGTTTTATCTATGTCTATTGATCAGAGCATGAATTCCATGTCTAAAGAATTTACAACTTCATATCAACATATTCACATGGTGTCTGGTAATTCAAGTAACCTCAAATAGTGTTTATTACCAGCTTGGGGGGAAACCACCTTATACTCCACCTGGAGGACAATCTATTGCTAGGGGTCAATATTTTACCGTAATCTATGGTCAGATACCTTAGCCCGACCTTGGTCAACTTGCTATAAATCAACCTTTAATTGGTACTCCTTATCCTAGGATGAACATAATTTGGAATCCTGCCTTTAATCAACAGTATGGTCTAGGTGCTCCATAAGTGCCACTTTATCAACCTATTCAACCTACTAGGAAAGCTATACATCAGATACCTGTTCCAGGTATTGTTGTACCTTTCCAAAAATCTATTCAAGGAATTCCTCAAACAATTGTCCAACAACCTATTCAAATAATTCCTCAAATACTTGTTCAACAACGGATTCAATGACCTATTTATAGTTCGCCTTAGACCCCTATTCTAAAAACTATTTCATAGCCAGTTCCAAGTTCTCCTTAGCCACCTATTCTAGGAGTATCTCAAACGACTATTCCAGTAACCCTTCAAATATTTGTTCCTCGGACTATTAGGAAATCCCACATGATTATACTTATCAAACTCTTCTTACAGTCCAATCTATACCACATATTCTTATCGGGAAACCCATTGTCGGAATAGGGAAAACACCTTTTCAAGGTCAAGATTTCCAACTCCTGCCTTTTAAAAGGTCAAGCCTACCAAGTTCCACCTTTCCAAGGACGATTTTTTCAAATTCGGCCTTATCAAGGCCAAAATTTCCAAAACCTACATTTTCAAGGTCAATTCATTCAAAGTCAATTTGTTCAAGGTCAACCTTTGCAAGCGCAACCTATGCAGGGACAATATTACTTAGGTCAAATGGGTCAAGCTCAAACTTTCCAGAGTCAACCATACCCTGATCATACTTATCAAGTCCCTGTTCAGTGTCAACCTAATATGGTTCACCCTGGTTACCCTAGTGGACTTCCAATTCTAATTGCTCAGGATATTCCAAAATATCCTAGATATCTATCCCCAAGGGTTAGTCTTAACCCTCAAGGTTAAAAAAATTTACTACAAGATCCTAGCCAATAGTTACCATTTATTGCAATGCTAGATCTACCAGATTTATCTCGGTTAACTAATGATCCTATTTATTATTATCCTTTTTGGCCAGTGATTCTGACCAAGTTACCAAGTGAATACCTAAATTTAAAGGGAAATCAGGAGAGTATCCAACCAATCATGTGATGAAATATCATATTTGGTGTGCATGGAATTATTTAATCAATGATTACATCCATCTATGTCTTTTCCAATGAAATTTAATCGGTTCAGAAACTAAATGGTACATTGATCTACCTTGTGCCTCTTTCCATAACTTTAACTCCCTGGAAACAAAATTTTTAACCCATTTTCAACTACCAATTCATTACCAATTCATTATGATACTATTATCGAAATATTGACTTCTTTAAAATAATGGAAGTCGATTCACATCTCTGATCATATCCATGAATGGTGGTGTAAACGTTGCTTAGTCAAAGTTTTCATTCCAGATCAAATTCTAGCTGAATGGTTTACAAATTCACCTCTTCATGTTATCATGGAAGGCGTTTCCAAGGGAAGTGTCATCATGAAAGAGAAAGTAATTTCTCATGCCTAGTACTTAGACTTGGTCTACACTCAATCTGGCACTTTGTACAAAAAAATCCTTAATTTACCTCACCCTATAGGCGAACCCATTATTACATCTCCTACAGGATCAAGATCTAATGCCACTGATGCCATTATAAGTTTTGTTAGCCAACAGTCAAAGGGGAAAATAAATATTCTAAAAATACTCAGACTTTGGCATACAAGATACACCATTTGAAATCCTTCTTCTAGAAACTATTTTCGAGATCAACGCTATAGAATCATCTACAAGTAAGATGAAATAAACTAGAAATAAGAAGAAGGGGAAAGGTAAATCAAAACAAAATTATACTTCAAAGGAAAAACCTATTAAAACTGAGCCTACTGATGAACAACAAAAGCCTAACTCTCCTTGCCTTATTTGCAATGAGGATCACTATATGATGGAATGCCCATATCGGGCAAAGGTTTCTAAATTCATTAAATGTTCTCCAACTCTTACTGTTTTGAAGGATCCATTTCCTTCTAAGACAAAAAAATGGTTTCTCATAACACATCTTCCTCTTCCACATCACAAGACATCCTGATGATGTATTCGTAAGAAGTTTTTGTAGCTACAAGATCCAAAGATTACGGGTCCAAGCGTCTTGTATAAAATGGAAATGGAGCTAGTTTTTCTGGCCAAATTTCAAGTTCAATTCCTCCTTCTCCCTCAGAACCATTACAGATCAAGAAGACAAAGCTTTATATGATGATTCAATTTCCTCCCAAAGGTTTTCTTTGGAAATAATCTTTCAACCCACATGTTAGATCTGTGTAAAATTACAACATTGTTGAAGACCTGACTATGTCTTCTTCCTTAATGTTAGCTATGGAAGTATTGAAAACATGCACAACAAAATGAAATTTTTTTATTGTCATCTATAGGGGATATTGATCTGCATGATTCTAACTTAATCATATTTTATTTTGAGAGTCGTATCTAGAGACGCCCTCATCAAATGGCAATCCAAATTCCAGTTTTTGTTAAAACTAGACGAGTGTTTCGTATAGTTGTTGATGAAGGAGCTTCTACGTGCATTATGTTGATTACTTGTTGGAAAGCTTTAGGTTCTTCAACCATTAATCAATCACCTACCACTTTGAAAGCCTTTTATGGAAGAGGTTTTCATCCATGTGGGATTCTAATGATTTTCCCATAGAGCTAGAGGGAAAACTGGTTGCAATCAAAGTTGAAGTTTTGGATGCTTAGGTAGATTACAATCTTTTGCTTGGTCAAAGTTGGATCTATGCTATGTTAGCAGTGGTCTCACCTATTTTGAATGATGCAATTTCCTCATAAGGGAAAAATTGTCAAATTAGACCAGTTATCTTACTACATTTCAGACCCTAACTCTACGAGTAGCATATCTTTTGTCGAAAAAATGAATTCTCGAAGATATTGGTGTTGTTTTACTCAAAGAATAATCATTGATGATAACCTTTGCAATGACTGCACTGATATTTCCTTCCAATTTTACCGAGGTAAACATGATTACATCAAGCACTATGCAATCTCCTAATCTGTGGATAATGCCTTTAGAGTCTGAGTTATCCTCCTATGTAGTGAGATGACTTTGAGACCTTTTGAATTGATTTATTAGGTAGTACAATTGTTTTATGACCCAGTGTCTACAAATATTGATCAAGTGGATACGATAAATGAAGATTATCCTCCTTTGCCTTGGTTAGAACCCATTTCATTCTCTTATCCTTTCGATCATATGTTTCCAAATGACAAAAGTATCATGGAGATCATGACTTCGGATGAAATGCCATGGAACGATCACCATCATCATTCATCATTTCCACCTAGCCTTGACAAAATCGAGAATGTATTTTTGAATATGTTTTCACCTGAGATAGTAAATAGTCTAGAATCACTCATTTCAATATTTCAATCTGAACCTGAAATAAATTTGGGGAATCTATCTACGACCATTTCCATTGACATCTAAGTTAAAATAGGGATTGTTGAAAATATTCACATAGGTCCCTCGTGCTCAATCAAAGAAATTCAAACATATAAGGCCCTATTTCAAGATTTCCACAACATTTTTTCCTGGTCCTATGAGGAAATGTTAGGAATTGATCCAAGCATTGTAATACATGAAATAAAGACTTACCCAGATGCCAAGCCTGTCATGTAACGATTATGTTCGGTGCATCCAAGAAAAGTCATTGTGATTAAAGCTGAGGTTGAGAAACTGCTGAAAGAAGGTTCCATCTACCCAGTTCTCTTAACTGATTGGGTATCCAATATCATACTTGTTAAAAAGAAACATGGAACCATTAGAGTATGTGTCGACTATAGGGATATCAATAAGGCTTGTCTAAAAGGCAATTATCCTACTCCCTATCGATCAAATTAACAACAAATGTGCCAGAGATGAAATATTTTCATTTATGGGCAGATTTTCCAACTACAATAAAATCAATATACTCCCAGATGATCAACATAAACCACATTCATTTGCACATTGGGGGCCTTTTTCCTATTGAAAACTAAGTTTTGGTCTAAAGAATGCAGGTCCAACTTTTCAACAGGCTATGTCTTATGCATTTCACGATATCAAGCGTATTGTGCAACCGTATTTGGATGAATTTCCAGTGCATTCATTGAGATGGGAAGACCATCCAATGCATTTGAGAGCAATTTTCATTAGATGCCGCTATTACAATATTTTCTTGAATCCACATAAGTGTGCTTTCTGTGCACAATCTGGTCGATTGCTAGGGTTTATTGTTTCAATGGAAAGCATTCATGTCGATCCATTGAAGTTTGAGGCTATCTTGAATTTACCTCCTCTTTCCAATCTATTCCAACTCCAAAGTTTGCAAGGGAAAGAAAATTTTATACGTGAATTTATCTAGAACTATGCCGAGTTAGCTAAGGGTTTTACTCGACTTTTGAAAAAGGGCATCCATTTATCTAGGATGAAGTGGCTCAAAAATCTTTTGATACACTTAAATATGTGTTGACCCATACAACACTGTTGCATCCTCCCGATTATCACTGAGATTATTTTTTACACTTAGCAGTGTCTGATGCCACCATTGGTATGGTCCTAGTTCGGGAAGACGATTCAAATGAAGAGCATGTGATATATTACTCAAGTCGTAATTTGACCAAAAATGAAGAAAAATATGCACATGTGGAGAAATTGGCCTTGGCAGCTGTTCAAGTTGTCCAACATTTTCGTCACTATATTATATTGAACAAAACTATTGTAATTTCCGATTGCAACCCCATGGTTTCCATCCTTACCATATAATTTGTGGGGGAAATTATTCCAAGTGGATAGTCATCCTACAAGAATTCGATTTGGAATTCATTAAATCCAAATCTAAGAAATCATTAGTATTTGATGATTTATTGTGTGACTTTCCATGTACTGAAACTGAATACGTGGCAGAAGATTCTCTTACAGAATAATCTCTCATTCTAATCAATACTTTATATCCCTAGTATGAATATATAATCATGTATCTCCAAACCCAAACACTTCGGCCAGAACTGAGTCAAACTAATTGTCACCAAATCCTCTACCAATCCTAGCAATACAATATTGTTGGCGACATGCTTTATCGGCGTGGTACCAATTCTATTTTTTGACAATGTTTAACTCATGGAAAATCGGAAAAGGCATTGAATAAATGCCATTCTGGAGATTTTGGTGGTCATATGTCAGGGTTTTCCATTGCTCAAAAGATCCTACACGCAGGTATTTCTGGACTTCTATGTTTAAAGATTGTATAACCACAGCTCAGAAATGCCATAATTGTAAAGTTTATGATTGGAAAATGTGTGCATATCCATTTCATCTTCACCCAATCATTTCCGTCAGTCCTTTCACTAAATAGGGCATTGAATTTCTTACATGTAACCCTCACTTGGCTGGGGGGCATGGGTATTTTATCCTTGTGGTAGATTATTTTACAAAATGGGCCGAGTCAATGCCTACATACAAGGATGATGGTGAAACAACATCCATTTTCATGTTCAATCATGTAATTGATTGATTTAGAGTACCACAAGATATCGTCACAGGCCATGGTATCCATTTTCTAAACCATATGACAATTGATCTTACCACCAAGCTAGGCTTGCATCATGATAGTTCTACCTCATATTACCCACAGGAAAATGACCATTGAGTGGAAGTCGTTAACAAGGTTTTAACCACCATGATTAAAAAATTTATTAGGAATCATAAATGAGAATGGAATCTAATGTTACATATAGCCTTGTGGGCATACCGCGCTGCATCAAAAACTTAAACTGGTTTTACTCCTTTCAAGCTTGTCTACAACATGGAAGCAGTTCTACTGATTGAATGCAAGATACTATCTTTGAAAATGGTAATTGAAATATTACCAACTACTTCTGCTAAAGGGGAACACTTTCTGTACTTATCACGTCTCGATGAGACTTTCCGTGACGCTGCATTAGCTAGTGAGGCCCAAAAGAAATGAGTTAAAGCACAGTATGATTAGAATGTCAAATCTCATTCGTATGCATAAGGTGATTTAGTCTTGGTATATGATCAAGAGCACGACAAGTTAGGCATTGGAAAATTTGAGCCTATGTGGCATGGCCCTTTTATTGAAAAACGTGCACTCGCAAAAGGGGCCTATGAACTAATGGATTATGACGAAATTCCTTTGGGAAAACCTAAGAATGGTCTTTACCTAAAGAAATATTATGCTTAGATTGTTTGGTGAAACATTTGTATATTAATGTACCATAATTTTTCATATGACAACTTTTAGGTATTTTACAAATTTTCGCCACTTCTCCTTCTTATCTTATGTTACACCTAATTTGCAAATGTTGACATTCCCCCAAACTTACATTGGCTTCACTGATGGTGCTAGTAGTAGTACTCATAATTTGTATTCTATAGCTTGGGTCATCTATTCACCCACATACTAGTTAGTTTCTATTCATGGGATATGCATCAGTCGAATAATGAACAATATTCCATAGTATAGTGTAGTGATTGAGCTATTATATGATGCCATTACATTTGGCATCCGTTGATTCATTGTTAGGTTAGATTCACAGCTCGTGGCATTATATTTGAATGGTATTTATTCAGTTTGAAGTGCTTCCATGTTAAGGATGTTTTTGTGGGTTAGTCTCTTGGAACGAGAATTTGATTATATTGAGTATCAACATATTCTGAGAAATTTAAACACATTAACAGATGCATTATCTAATTATGTGTTAAATTGGCACTTGTAAAACATTTGTAAAGTAATCAATGCAATATTCATTCATATATTCTACAAGATGATCAGAAATAAAAAGTAGTAGGTTTTTCATTAGATAAAGTCTGTAAATAAGTGTGCCTTTTACAAAAAATATCATCCAATGACATGAGGCCCCATGGCCTTTATTTTATGAACATGTTGATACATCATCAAAAATAAAAATGTAGCCCTTATGCTAATCACTACGCATGATGGTGATCATGGTAGCATACAATGATGCATGCTACTCTTCATAGCAAACGACTAATAGGACCATGAACTCCTGCAATATGCCTCTAGTAGCAGAGAGGAAAATCATCTATATCAGCATCAAGAATGTCCAAATTCAACCTCTAAATATTATCATCTATCTATGTTAGTGTCTCTACTGAATTCGAGTTCTGTACTATGGGGGAAACTAGCTGCTCATCATGCCGGTCATATCTATGTAATCCAACTGGTCTCACTGGGGCCACATCTGCATGATCATTTCAGATATTTATTTGGATGCCAAAAATAACAAAAAAATGAAAATACTAAAATCAACCAAAATGTGAAGTTTTACCTATAACACCCCACTACATCCTAAGAGGAAGTGGCATGTCTGGATCTCCTCTGTAGTCCATCCATGCATACAGAAAGTCCTCAATCATGATGATCTAGCTTTCTAGCCACTCGAAGAAGTCAGTAGTAAACTTGATAGTTTGTCCTTCACCACCTCCATGGCGTTCCATAAGTGTACCTGATTTTAGCATGTGAGAGTCAAGAGGCCCCCCTCTCTCTACAAATACCTATGGAGCCAAAATAAGAATCCATATTAGAGCAAATGAAATAATGAAGGCACCATACCCAAAGTTTTTGAGTCTTCTTGTTCTCACCTTGGTTAGTTTCCCATTCAAATTAGAAACTACAACCTCACACCTGTTAAAAATGGCACCATTAAAGCAATCCATATAAGTATGCATTTGAGACTTAGCGAGAAAATGTAAATCTACAGTACCACACAACCATGCAACACTAAACCCGATGGATTTAAAAGGAATCTGAGACATGGTCTTGATATCAAGCCGATCATCTTTGAGAGCAACCCCATCAGTAAAATATTGTATCACCTAGGTAGCATTGGTCTCACCACCATGCCTATGGACATATAAGCTAATTTCCTTGCCATGACGTGGAATTCCACTTAGGAAGTAAATGTCATCAGAATTAATGACAAGTCCATGGTCTCTGACTATAAAACATTCTTCCTAGACATTCCACTTGCCTTCCATCCATTCAAGCAAGTCTAATTGGGCCCTCATGCATGGAATGGTGAAAAAATTGTATAATCCACAATTTGTCAGGGTTTGCATGGTTGTTGGCTCATTATGAGAAATTATATCTTGTTCTTCGTGCTCACGCTCTCTCCATTCCATGTTTATGGTTCAAAAGCCTACAATTAAACATTAAAAATCATTAGAAACAAATATGGAGAGATTTATAAAAAACTTGGGGCTTTTTCATTTATTTTTTCTTTTCCTTCGGCCCCATGCACAACCAAATTTAACGGATAGTGCGTAGTTATTTCCTTGAAACTGAGCAAAAAATGTTAACAAATATGTCGGTGTGTGTAGGCCTGATGAAGGGTACCTACGCACATCGAGGGAAAAACACATTTTACAAAACCCTCCCCAAAAATCCAAAATCCACGGTGAAAAGCTAAAAAAATGACATGAAAATGAAGAACTTGGATATACCATTTACTTGGTAAAAGCGGCTTGTCATTTCATCCAACGGTTTGCTCAAAATCAACTTCAGAAGTTTCTGGTAAAAAATGGCTTCTATCTCTCTCAAAATGGTAAAATGAAAATGGTGATTTTTTTTTTACTTTTTTGGACTTTTTATAAGTTTTTAGGGCTAATTAAATATCATTTTAATCCTATTAACTTTTTAAAGTCCAATTTTATAAATGATTTCATTTTATAGTTGAGTAGAGATAATTATTTCGAGTTTAAGTGTGCAGGTTATGGGATAATTACGTAAACAAATAATTTTGGTACTAAGTACTATTTATCACTTTTTGAAACTCATTAAAACTTATGAAAAAGTAAAACCATGGAGTTCTCTTTATGTCCTTTTCAGACTCCTTAAAAATGAAAAGATCACCTAGTACTTGATTGTTCGAACTTGTAAAATTAAATGAACAACCGTCCTTTCAATATAAGTTTACCCCTTTTACAGACTAAACCAGACTATTTATGAAAAATATATATGTTGACCAATCATGGTCAATAGAGTTATCTCTTGCATTATTTTATCCCTTTTTGGGCTTGAGGGACTAAATTTACGAGAAAGAACATTGTGGAGTTTACTTATGTTTTTCTTTCGACACCCTAAAACTAAAAAATACCGAGATTACTTTCTCCAGGATCGTTAAAGTTTTATGGTAAAAGAACTGAATGAGTTTTCTTTTCATGTATTTCAAACTATTTAAACATGAAAACAACATCGAGTTACCCCTTTACTGGACTCATAAAAATTAAACAATATAGGACTTGTTAAGCATGACGAGACCGAACCACTCCTTCTTAGTGTTCGCTAAAAATACTTTGGAGGACTCATCCGAAGGATGAGCTTATAGGGCAAGCATATGTTATCCTCATCAAGCTTGTAAAAAATAAAGAGGCACTTTCGAGTAATGGTGGGGAAAGGTGAGAAAGAATATTTGTTTTACATTTGTAAAAGGCAACATGTCACTCTTGAACATGACATTCCATCACTTTCATGTCTGGGTTGGGAAATCCATTTATTACTTAGTTGACCATACCTCATTGAAAGCCTTCAATTGGGTCGAGTTTTTTTTTTTAAGTCAAATGTTGCTAGGTCATCATGTCATGTCTCTAATATGTTCAAAATAGGTTCAACCTCAGTGAAAATTATTTTTCTACTCTTCCTTCAGTTGCATCGACCATCCTTGAGTCAGTTATAAATGATTATAAACTGTTGTTCTTGAAAACTTGATATGAGTTTCATGTCATAGGTCCTCCTGCGATGGATCGTTTCTTATCAACTTCAGCTCATTATCTAGGAAGATGATCTAGAAACCTTCAGTATCTTGAGGTTTGCATGCCTTAATGGCAGGTTTCTTGCCTTCGACGATAGGTTCTCATCATTGGCTTTCGATCGAATGATTCACACTTCATAGATTGTACTAGAAGTACCTTGAGAGCCATTGTCATTATTGGTGGTTTCTCTCACGCTTGTTAACGGTTCACATCATTGACTGTTAATCAAGTGGTTTCTACCATGTTTGACTTCAAAACATTCACTCGCATGGCTAGATTCATACTATGAATCAAGAGAGTAAGATCAAGACCCTGGTTCTAGTTTCATCCATCCAGGCCGTGTGGAGTTATTAAATATTCATGACTGTAAATATAGATCCATTTATGGTTGCATCCATACTATTCCATCTTTTGACATGCATCTTCAAATGTATTTTCGTACTGTGCTTTGAGACATTTATGTTCTGAGTATGGGAGTGCCTACCTCAGTGATGATATTATATATTGCATTGTAACATTTTCTTGATTGTTTCAGGTCTCCGACTGCAGTATCTAACCCAAAACTTCACATGATAAAGCACTTCAGTCATAAAAATATGTCTTATGACTTTTCTCTTTAGAGGGAAATCTGTTACACATCATTCTGTCACATTAGGAAAATGACCATCGGTTTGGCTCTCTCGCTACCCACACGTGTCCCAAAGCATTCCCCTGCAAATTTTGAAACCAAATCATCCCAAAGTAGGTGTAACTTTTATATCCTATGGTACAAAACCATGATTTTGGCTATGTTCGTAGTTTCCTAGTCACTTCCTGTGCATACAGAGGGAATACCATTATTATCTACATAAAATTACGCATTGTCTTCCACTATGACCTGCAAACATGACTTTAAGTGTGTAAAAATAAAAATTAAAGCCTAGAAGCATTGTTGGTAGCATCTATCCCAGCCGACAAGCTTCAAATGAGTGTCTATTAAGTGTTGATCCCTCCCATCATGGAGTAACTGCCTTTCCTTTGTGGAACCTCTATCCCACTAATAGTGGATCTCATCCTTTGGATGAATGGATCCATAACTTCTCTTCCTTGGTGTATAAATCCATTACAAGTCTAAGGTTTGAGAGAGGACCATTGGAAGTAGGTTCATGCTATTGAGATTAGGTTTGAAGGCTTATCTTGCAAGGGAGAGGGTTGGAGATTGCAGAAAGGGATTGATACATCAAGGTTACATGGTTGTAATGGTTTTCTCCAGTTTTATGAATATAAGCAATTGTTATTTCTTAGTTACATCTCTATTGATTTTATTTATGGGATTCCTTTATCACCTACATGAGTTTTGGCTACATAATTGATCAGTTTACATGTATAATTGATTAATTAGTTCATTATCTCTTTGATTATATGTTGTATACTTTGATCTCTTGTTTGTCTCTATCTTTGCATGTCTATTTAAAAACATTGTAGAGAAGTTGTTGGGAGCAACGAGAGGACATTTGGAGCATCAAAGAGCGAGTGATCAAAAGCTTTGAGGGACTTCATCAATCAATTCTCTAAACCAGTAATAGGCCTCTTTCATTTTATTGCTTTCAAACAATCAGAACTTAGAGAAAGGTAGAAATTATTATGTGTTTGTCACTAGGGTTCTTATAAGTCTAAGGAGATTGCTCTTGTCTGCAAGAGGGATTTGTCCTCATAAACAATGTTGAGAATATTTATATAATATTCACTAATGTCTATATGCCAACCCATTATGTGGGTTTTTGAGGTCCTTATTAGGATTCCCTTTAGGTAGGTAAACCCATTATTATTCTTTATTGTAACTTAGTATATTTTAGGCTAAGGCTAACCTAGTATCCTCCTTGGGGCTATAACCTTAACCGCATTGGAGTGGTTTATGTACATGACCAAAATCATTTGTAATATTATATTTATGCAAATGATTCATCTATTATTTTCCTAAGAACCTACAAAGAATTTGGTCCTCTTGCTTCATTTTTTGCTTTTGGTTATGAATGATATATCTTGGTGAATTAAATGGATGTGAACATCTTCTTATTTATTACTTAATTGTTTCTAAAAAAGAAAACTTTATTTCTTTGAATTAGACTTTAGTAAAGGGATCAACAAAATATATGCTATCTCTTATAACTTTAACAACTTGTTGATAGGCCTAAATTTACTGCCAACAGTAAGGAGATATCTCGGGTGCAAAATCCCAACTAGACTCTACATTGTTTGGGATGGGAGTCCCATCTGGTATGTGAGCCTAACTGCCATCATATTGTTTAAAGGTTTGTTTTGGATGGAATAAGTGAAATTGTTATAAAATTGACAAAGTTTATGAAAAATACAAGTTAAAACAACTTTATGAAATACTTTACATATAAGATGCTAAAAATATTACAACAATCAAATAATGTGACATGAATCGTAAAGAAGAATGTTAGCAAACTTCAATTAAGATGCATGTACATAAAGGAACAATTTTTTTATCTATCACAAATCAGTTCCTAATTAACAATAATAATAAAATAATAACTAGTATAGAATCCCAAGTACAATATGTGCCTAAATCAACAAATAATTTGTTAATTTAACACATGAAAGTGCAAACATATACCATTTAATCACCAAGAGATTAGCCTCATAATGCTCAACAACACATGTATGGAAACGTTTTCATGGGTTCAAAGAGCTTCTCAAATTACATTGAAATGCCAATAACACCACCACATGAATTATTCATGAAGTCAATTAGTGGAAATGCTAAACTGCCACTTGAATTCTCAAAAAGATCTATAATATTTCACAACACAGTGCTCAAGATGAAGTCCAAAACTAAAATTCCTTTCTAACTAGCCATGAGGGTATATTTATACAAAAAGAGGCGATCTTTCACCTTCCATGACTTTTCAACTTCCCTCATGACCTTTGACTTTCTACATGAATTTTGCTTCTAAATGAATTTTAATTTGAAAAATAATTTTATTTACAAAATATATGGAATTTTAAGAGAACAACTATTTTTTTATGAGATATGACACATGATGTGTATATCAAGGGATTATGTGAGGAACTCCTCCATTAGGTACATGTACCATGATCTATAATCAACTACTATTGGTGTGACCTTCTCTAGTAGCTCCCCTTCAAACCTCATTTTTAATTATATGGTTTCCAACAAAGGGATGTTCCAATCCATATATATATATATATATATATCTGATAATCAAGAATTGAGAGCTTGGTGTGCAACATTCATGGTCTTACAATAAGTTTTGCAATTTTCTCTTTCATAGGTTCCAAATTATCTTGGATAAATTCTTAGTTCATCGTGTCCAACTTCTCATGGACTTCATGGAAAATTTCTTCTTCAAGCCTTATCACTTCCATTACACTAATGAAGGGTATCTTGTATTCCTCCATAAGAGCACCAAATTCTTTGAGTTTCAACTAATATGCATCCAGTACCCTGGCTACATCCTTGGTTAATTTCTCATGTGATTGCACTGTCATTCGGAGCATTGCTTTGTCTTTGTCTATTCTCATTCCCTCATTTCTTAGTAGTGCTTCAAGGGCGTTGGGGTACTTTTGAATCCATTCATAAAGGTGTTATGCAACTGAGAAGGAACACCTTATTAGATTTCCTCTCCCTTTCAACTAATTTTGTATCCTTATTCATGGAGAGATGGTTTTTTCCCAGTATAATCATCCCTTCATAAACTTGTTTTAGCACCTCTTGCACTAATTTGATTGACTCTTGCATTGTTTCTCTAAAGTCTTTAATGTGAGAGTCATGCTTGCCAAGTCTTGCATTTTTTCTCACAACCTATCATTTTCATGTTGAGCCTTTTCATAACTTTCTTTTAACATCTTAGCCTTGTCCATTAGATGTTCTACATTTCAAGTGGTAGTAACAACGAGAACATTTCCTGCAGTGGCAATGACTACTGCATTACTTGTAGTGTCTCCTACCATAACCTTTTCTGTGGTGACTGATATGGGATTTTTAATTTCTCTCGCCGATAATTTCCTTCTCTCTTGATATATCTTATTATTAAACTCATCTAAATTGAATTTCGAGAGATCTAGCCTCTTTCTCGAAAGGGACATTCATTTTGCTAATCTAGAAGTGACATCCAGTAATATGTGTAGGAGGATGAACATTCATGGGTGGTGTGATTTCCTCTTCTTTAGAGTTATCCAACCCAATATCTCCTCCTATTTTGTTAACTAGCAACTCATCTTTGAGTTGTTTAGATAGCTCTTCATCTTCTCTCTTCCTCCTCTCTCTTTTTCCTTGTTTCCTCTTCTTTCTTCTTTCTTGTTGCTTCCCCCTTCCTCTTTTTTCATGTCTTACTTCTTCAATATCTCCTTATTCTCTCTTCCTTCTTTCCTCTTCTTCCTATTTCTTTCTAGATTCCTCCTATGCTTGTTTCTTCTTTGCTTATTCTTCTTCCTGTTTCTTGGCTTCACATTCAACTCCCTACTTTATCCTTTCCTTTTTGGCTTCTAGCTCCTATTTTATTTTAAGAACAACCTTATTTACTCCATGTTTACACCTTCTTATGAGTCATCATCAGAATTTTTAGAATGGTGAGAAGCATTGGATACTTGAGGTAATTCACATTTAGAAGCATTGAAGAAATTATTCATCTTTTCTTCTTACTCATCAACAATAGGGATAATTTGCTATTGATATTTGATAGCTTTGTAGTGATCAGTGGATATTTCCTTATGATCGTACCTATGGTATCTTAACTGACCAAACCTATAGCGCTCCATATATTTAGCCTCCACTTCAGAATCTTTGAAGTCGGTAAAGTAGAAAGTGGGAAAAGGGAAGTGGGTCATTGGGCTTTGCTATATTTCACAAGATACTTTGTTAGCCTGATGGTAAGTTGATATACCACCTCTTGAAGCACTACCTTGTCTATAATGAAAGTTTGTAATTGGTGAGGTGGATTGTAGGCACCATATACTTTGATTAAAGTATCATCTCCTAGGGTGAACAAATTTGTGATGTCTTACAAATATTCCCTGGCTCTATTAGACATGTAGGGATGGTCATAATTGAAAAGTATTTCATATATAGTTGAGACAAAGTAATTTTCAATTTTCTCGAACATTCCTTTGTATCCAATATCCCATAATTTCATACAATAAATATATTTTGGCGACAGATCTTGATCACTGCTCTAATTCCATCCCATTCGTTCATAGTCACCACAAGCACATATGAAATCTATTAAATATGAAGCCATGTAGAATTACGGTTATTTCCCTCCAGTAACGCTTTTGGCCATTTTGATATTTTTCTGTATGGAGGAGGGGAAGATATCTTCCCAATTAAAGATTTTCCCATCTATTGCAAATGAGTCAAACATTTGAATCCAACTCTCTTGAAAACATTATGCATATGATTTTCCATATGGTCTACAACACATAGAAACCAACATTTGATATGCCCTTCTAAGTGACTTTGTCTTATAGGTTCCATCAGATCTTTGCGTAAACTTGCTATGTTCTTTCCACCAAGATCTTACAATGTATTTGGTTGTCCTTTTGTAGTTAAGAACCCATTTCTATTAAATATTACACGATATTTTGGCATCTTGTAATATTCTTTCATATTTGTTGCTATATAATATTCCACTAGTTCACCACTATCATTTTTGACAATGGTAACATCTTCATCAGTATGTTGAAAAATCAAATCAACAATTTGTGCACATGGGAAGACTAGAGGATGGGCCTCTACTTTATGGAACCAATATTTTCTCACATTGATATATACCACACAGTCCTCTTCATCTTCATGAACTTTATGTCTAACAAATGTTTGATATATCTCTCCCCAAGTCATCTTTATCATCTTGTCTATGTGGCAAGCTATGTCATGATATATGGGTACTGTGTTTGGAGGAATCTTAACAACACCTTCAATACTACTCCCTGGAAGATTTGTTCCAGATCTCTTTCTAGGTGGAGACATATCTACTATAGATATGTTAAACTAAAATAATATATGTCAATAGTACTTGTAAACTTGAATATATCCATGGCAACCAAAATGTTAGACAAAAAATAGAGAAATAACTATCTAGAGTAAAATCACAATTTATAAGTTTAATTTGCAATTATCCCAAGTCATAGGTTTTGCATGAAGTGTAGTCACAAATCACAAAAATAGGAGAAAGGGAGAGACTAATTGAAAACCATGATGGCGACTCATGATGAAGGTAATCATGAGTAGGTCTTAGTGTCCAGATCGTGAACCATGATAACAAATGTTTGCATAGGATGAAGTGAATTCAAAATATGAATGTGATCATGACATATGATTGGAGATAACAGTAGGCTAAAAGTAGAATGCAACTCTCAGCTATAGGGGTGGGGTTCATATGTTATATGCAGTTGCAATCTACGATATCATCGTGGGTCGTTGGTGGAAGGTTTAGCCGAAAGGGGGAGAAATTTACTAACGAGGACTTCGTCGATGGGATTAAGTAGGGAGGTTGCGGCTCTAAATGTTGTAGCTGCGAAAGTAAGTTGATAATGAATAAGGCAACAGAGTCAGATGTACATGAGACAAAGTATGCATAAGTGTAGAAATATAGGTTTAGGAGGAGGTACAAGCATAATGAAAGAACGAATGTTAGGGTATATAAGTGCAAGGCTTAAGGGAGATGAAGGGTTAGGGAGGCTAGCATGATGGAAAGTTCAAATGACAAAGAAATACTAAACCAAAATCATAAGATATAAGGGAATGACACTAACCTAGATCTAGTGTGCTGGTCATGATCGCAACTAGCAAAGGTAGTCAACACTACGATAGTGTAACAACCCCTGGTTCATTTCCTATGTAAATAAAATAAAAAATAAGACCAAGGTCATGGGACACACATTACAAGCTGAATGTTGGGTAAAACATAGTGATGGGGATCACTTGTGATTTATTGTAAGATCCCTCGACTACCAACTAGGTCTATAACTCAAGTTACACAAAAAAAGTGTTTTTTTATTTTTTTATTAACTTTTATTATATTCACAAGTACACCATATTATATAATATTATATATATATATATATATATAATATATATACTATATCTGTGTGTGTGTGTGTGTGTGTGTATACACACACACACACACACACACACACACACACCACAATATATATACATACATAATATATACAATGTATATGTATATATATACATACATACATACATATATATATATATATATATATATATATATATATATATATATATATATATATATATATATATATATATATATATATATATACTACACATATAGAGATATATGTATATGTATATGTATGTAAATTTTTTTTTTAATATAAAAATAAAACCCATCCATGGTTCATAAAGACATTGAAAAATAGATTCATATTATTTCTATATGTTAACAATACTTTACATAGAATTTGTATCATGCTTTTGGCCTTTCACTGTACATGAAAACAAAACACATTAATCATCACATAAACTATAAATCTTCCAAAAGTGAAGAAGAAATCATTGTATCCATAGACATTCACATAAATTATTAAGTATTCCAAAAATGAAGAAGATACCATCGTATCCTTTTTTTTAGAGTAAAAAAACGTTGGATTTTCTATTATATTAAAAGACTAGTACATGTATCTGATAATACTCCATGAAACATAAATAGTTCAATAAGAGTAGGATTTTTGTGTACCAGAAAGCATAGATTCCAACCATACCAACTCAAACAGAAATAAGAAAACATACTTAAAGCATGCCTACCACAATAGTATTGTTCTAATCACACATCTAATACAAAAGCCAAAATATAGGACATTATCAATATTGAAATATGATATCTCCCTCCTCGATAATGTTTTGGTCCATGTAATGCTTATAATACATCTGCCCATATTATCCATGTAGGCCTTTCTTAGACAACTAATCCACCTTCATGTTAAATTCTCAGAATAGATGTTGAATGGAATGAGGAGAGGGTGGCAAGTCACTATAGATCCTCATTATCCAGCCTGCAATTAGTGGAGGATAAAATGAACAATGTCCCATAATTCCTTCAATAACGGATTTTGAGTCCCCATAAACGTTGATGTTGTGCCATCCCTTTTCTGAAATGAACCAGAGTAGTCCCTAAAAAGACAAAGTCTTTATCGTTGTATTTTTTCCCGAGCCCCCATGCCAAGATAACGTGTATCGAGAATGTTTATCTAGCAAAATGACCACACCACAACTACATATAGCACCTTGTGAAGCACCATCGAACCAACCTGATGGCAGAGTACTAGAAGGGGAAACTCTAATATTATCGATATTTCTGGATGTTGTAAGCTGAGGAGGTGATCCCACCATCTAGTTGTTCACCTTAAGACAAATTTTATTAATATATTTCAAAATGCCTTCAAATATATAATTTTTCTTGGCTTTATATATTTCCCAATTTATAAAAAGTGGAATAACAACCATTTTAGTTGGATTAGAGTTCCACTAAGTGAGTACATCCTGTAGGTTTGAATTAAGATACTCCGGCAGTTCCAAAAACTAGCTATTCTCCCCCAGATGTGAGCAGTGTATGGACAATGCAAGAAAATATGATCAACACTTTCAATATAGCTTCTATAGAAAATAAAAATATTGGGTCCTTGGAAGCCTTGCTTGAGTAAATTATCCCAAGTCAAGATTTTGTTTTTCCACACCAACCAATGGAACAGAATAATTTTGATAGGGATACTCAACCTCCATACTTTTTAAAACCTAGAGTGTTGATGGAGGTTTTGCTGCAGAGTGATCAAGGATCTATGTGTTTAAACTACTAAGGGAATCTGGTTATGTATATTCCATCCCCAATTGATAGTGTCTCCCCGAAGATTGTGAAGTAGACCATCCTGACAGAGTGAGTCTATGTATTCTCGCCAATTTTGTTCTAGTGCCTGTGGCAACCCCAATTTTCTTGCCGACTTCCAAATGGGACAACCATGTTGTATACCTCCTATTACTTGACATAAAAGGAAAATACCTCCTATGTTGATTGAGTTTAATGTATGCTCCTCAAGAATCAGCGTACTTTCCAGTCCTTTAATGTTAAGTGTGCCAATCATGATTTTCTCCCCATTGCTGAATTCTTAGACCAATCTTGATCTCCAGGAAGGGATGATCTTCATGAAGCCTCTCCAGATTATCGATCCCTCTTTTTTGAGTAGCCATGTGTTCCTATAAATATCTTCCAAAGTGTTGTTTTGCAAGTGTTTCAAATGTACTATATCTTGCCATATGCCCCTACCTATAATAGCTCTCCAAAATTATTTGATGAGCAACATTGTACCAAAATACTGTTGATATAATAGTCCCCATCTGCCAAGTTCAGGCTTAGTTAACTCAGGCCATTTACACAGGTTCATTTTGCTTGTGACATTAAGCCCTCTCCATAGAAAAATTGTCATAATTGAGGTGACTCTTTTGAAAATAGTGTTAGGAATCCAAAATAAGTGAGCCCAATAGACATAAATTTGTTGTAGTACTACCTGGACTAAAATATATTTGCTAGTCAATTATAAAAATATGTGTGTCCAATTTGAGTGTTTCTTCTTGTATTTATCAATTAGCCATCTCTAGTTTGAATTCTTGTAGTTGTAAGGCTTGATGTTATATCCCAGATAATGTATCCTGTTATACAATGGTGCTATTGTGATGCCAAAGTTCCTTGCAATGTGTTCAATATCCGCCATGTCTTCTGTAGAATAGAATAGGGTGGATTTCTCGCCATTGGATTTAAGACCAAAGGTGCACCCAAATATAGAGAATATGTAATACAAGGATTCCCATTGGGCTCTCGAAATGATTCCAAAGATTAATATATCATTGACAAAAAATAAATGAGTGATGTTAACAGTACTAGTAATCTAGATTCCTTGAAAGATATTACAAGTCTGAGCCTCTTTTATTTTAAGACTAATTCCCTCCATTATAAGTAGAAAGATTAAGGGAGAGAGGGAACATCCTTGTCTGAGCCCACAATCAACCTTGAAGAAATTTTTTGGGAAGCCATTGATGATCACCGTGAAACATGATGAAGAGATGCAAGCCCTAATCCATTCGGAAATATGAATTATGAGTCCCACCTTATATAAAATAAGCTTGATGAAATACTAGTCCACATTATCAAATGCTCTGTGTAAATCTATTTTCATGACCACCACTTCCTTTTTCCTTGAATGGAATGTATGAATGGCTTCTTGGGCCACTGCAATTTCATCATGTATTTGACGGCTGTTAAGAAACCCAAACTGTTCTCTGGAGATGTGGTTGGACAATACCCCTTTTATACACCTGTAAATCACCTTTCAGATAACTTTGTAGAGTATATTGCACATTGAGATTGGTCTAAAATCCTTGAAAGTTTTGGGAGAGGAGTTCTTTGTGATCAAAGTGAGAAACGTAGAATTGATAGATCATGAAATCTACATGCCCAGTCTGGCCTCCTCAATAATATTCAGGAGACATTTTCCAAACACATCAAAGAAATATATGTAGAATTCCATTGTCCATCCATCTGGATAGGGGCTTTTGTCCTTTTCAAAATAGCTTAGTGTTTGCTCAATTTACTGAAAAGTTACCAACTTATATATATCCTCATTCAATTCATCATCAAACATGGAGGAATATTGGTTAATTTCCCAAACCTGGTCAACAAAATCGACCTCTCCCCTGGCTTGATAGAAGTGTTCAAACAAACTGATAGGTTCTCTTTGGATATCCTTGGTAGTATTATATATATTTCCATCTGAGGATTCTATCTGCCAAATAGTGTTGTATTTTTTCTAGTGGGAGGCATATTTATGGAATAAATTGGTATTTTTGTCACCATCTCGAAGCCACGTAGCTCTACTTTTAAGGTGGAAGGTGACATCCTGAATGTGCAATATCTCTTTCTTCCTTTCCTCCAAGTCCCGCAGTTGATCCAGATCCTGTTGTGTTGGGTTGATGTGTTCTAAGGACGATCCAAAGTTTGAGATCAAATGTGAGATGTTCTTCAAATCAACAATCATATGTTACTTCTTAAGCCTCTCCAAAATTCTAGTCCTTGATTTTATGATGTTTAATTTGTATACCATAGAATTCATCTCAGATTCTTTGAAATGTCCTGACAATTCAAACTTGATCGTGTGAATGAGCATGTTGAATTTGGAATCCTCCATCGAAATTTTATTAAATTTGAAAGGGATCCCTTTTCTAAAGTCCTCCATTTGTCACTTTAATAAAATAGGAGTGCGATCAAAGATGTATATTTGGTGGATAGAGGACTGGAGATGTCCCAATTGTTCAAATAACTCCTCATCGATCAAGAAGCGATTGATTCATTTTCCAATGTATCCATTCCCGACTCACCTGTTGGTCCATTTTAGGACAAGGGGGGAAGGGTAGAAATCAACTAGATGATAGTCCACAAATAGATTATGTAATCTGTCCACCAAAGGATAAATCCTATAGTACTTACCCCATGATTCTTGCGCCATTAATGTAAAGTTGAGGTCACCATCCAAGATGAGGTCATTAATCTTCAGAATGTTAGTTCTTTCGAATTTCTCCCAAAATAATGTTCTATCTCGACAAGGGGCATACACATTTAGAATGTGAATGCGACCAGGAAAACCCCGAAGGAATCTAGAGAGTAAGATACCTACAAATAACCCAAAAGCATGAAAGTGTGCTCGATCAGGATCCCAAGGGCGATGGTGCCTCCCGATGTGCTAGTAGATCCCAGTGCTGCAATGTGCCAATAAGGAAAAACCTATCTGAAATATTTGATGACGTAGGAGGAATCAACCAAGAAATATTGAATAAGGATGATAAAAGGACGAGTTTCCAAAATTATATGTTTGATCCCTAATTGCTTGGAGTGGTCCCCTAAGCCCCTAATATTTAATGAGAGGATACCCATCATGGAGGCACTATGCCAGGTTGCGATTCTCCAAGTAATTGAGGGTCAATGGAACGAATGATAGGGACCTCAAACAATCATGAAGAATCCTGTAACTCATCAAAACTAGGTCTAGAACAACCAAAAATGTCTACTTCCTTTGCAATGTAGTTTCCGAAAAATGATGTTCTTTGCAGAGCCAAGGCTAATAAAAGGAGAGGAACAAGATGGATCAACCTTGTGTATGGTCAGGGATTTAATGTTTAAGTCAAGGTTGATCATAAGAAATTCTAAGTCGCTTCCTATCGAATGGTGGGGAGAGTCTAAAGATGGTTCAATCGAGCAGGAAGGTAGTGGGAGAGTGACTGATTTGAGAGGGGGCATCGAAGGGGAGATTTTGAGAAGAGGATCAG
Organism: Pinus taeda; assembly: GCA_000404065.3. Taxonomy (NCBI): domain Eukaryota; kingdom Viridiplantae; phylum Streptophyta; class Pinopsida; order Pinales; family Pinaceae; genus Pinus; species Pinus taeda. The sequence continues at coordinate 23,005 of APFE031696363.1, read as the reverse complement.
GGGAGCTACATTTTGCAAGGGAAATGTGGAACGTAGGAGTGGTAGTTGTCATACCTTGAGGAGCACAAGGTAAAGCGTAAAACCCATCCTTGTTTTATACAAACATTGAAAATGGATCCATATTATTTCTATATGTTGACAATACTTTACATAGAATTTGTATCATGCTTTTGGTGTTTCACAGTACATGAAAACAAAACAAATTAACCATTACATAAACTATAAGTCATCCAAAAATAAATAATAAATCATTGTATCAAAAAAAAATCATATAAAATATGAAGTCTTCCAAAAATGAAGAATAAATCATCGTATATTAAAGATTCATTCCATGTAACATAAAGTTCATTTGTCAACATTGGATCCATTCATTTGCAGAATATTTCTTTGTAACAATACCCTATATTTTAAACATAAAATTCTACCATTTTAGAAATATTTGATAATATTATGAAATAATTAAATGATCATAACATGAGGATTCATTTCCATTTCCTCTTCTCTATAACTTATTTACTGACATCAAATATTCTTACTCGTGATGGAAATCAATATGCCCTCTTTTTTTGGCTCATATATTGTTAGTCCCCACCAGATCTTTCTAAACCTCTGATACTATAACTTGAATAATCTTGCTAATTCAAATCCATTTATCTAACTTCCAAATTGGTTATGCTAATTACCCCAAACAACTAAAATTAATCTCATTATGTATTCTAAGAATCTTTCTTCAATACCATAGTGCTATGTTTAAAATATTCCAAGGGAATTTATATATATCCTAAAAGGAAAAAACCAACATAATTCTTATTTCAGTTTTTAAAACATATGATACAATTTCAAATACTTAATAAATTACATACAATATCAATTACTTAATAATCCAGTAGTATTTATATTACTTTAAAAGTATGAAAAATTGGGTCATGCCATTGAATATCAAACTTAGCAAAATAAATTCAATTCAATATTGTAATAACATCCATGTCAAGGAAGGATACCAGAGTATGGCGCCCATAAGTGATTGGCCATAATTACCAAAATCCATACTATTTGAACTAAAGATTCTTATTGTTGAAATTTCATATTGTATGAAACAAAATCAAAGTATATAATTTCAACCCACAGAAATAATCAAAATATTATTTTCAACAACAGTCCAAATAAACAAAACAGAGTAAACAAAAACAATTACTACAAAACATAGTGTTCTTTCACACTGTCCAGATAAAATTACTTCATGTGGAAGCTCACTTACTGAGATTTGGTGTTATGTAGAGTGCAACGTTAAAATAATAATAAATGATTTAAACTCATTCCAAAATCAAGTTTTGGTAAAATGACCAAAGGTCCCTAGTGTATAAAACATTTAATAATATATTCCTTCAAAAATTATTCCAAACCCATATTTTTTACAAAAATAAAAACTTTAAATTACATAATGAAAATGGATGAATCATAAAATATCATTTTCCAAGAATTCATATAAAAATTTACCAAGGTTAACCTCTTTCAGAAACAATTCAAGACAAACATACCAACACCTTCGGCAATAATGAAAACTTCAAACTACATATTGCAAAAGGAGGAATCATAAACTCATATTTTCCAAGAATGTATAAATAGTAAAAGTTACAGAGGATTGCCACACTAATTTATCTTGTAAAGTTTTATAGTAAACATTACAAAATATTACCACACTAATTTATCTCACGCATTAACCAAAGTAATCCTAACACATCAATATATACATCCATCAAGCTAAAAGCATTATACACCTTTGCATTTAATGATACAACTCTTTAAATTAGTACACTGACATTAGTAAACAAAATATTAATCAGAGATATAGGTTTTTCTTTTCTGCAAAATGAATAAGCTTTACATTTCAAAGAATATTTTCTTTTCTGCAAAAAGAATAAATATTATATTTCAAGAGAAATTTCTTTCCTGCAAAAAGAATAAGTGTTATATTTCCAGGAAAACATAGAGTGCGAACAATGTGCCCATTGCCTTCAAAACAATGACTGCTAACTCTGAAACAAGATTCAAGATTTTTGCATAAAACTATTATTAAATGAAAGATAGATATATAGCTTTATAGGAAACCAACTAAGAGAAGGAGGATGTCAGAGAATAGAAATGTGAACATCATCTCTTCCAATTATAGTTTAGATGACATGTTTTTTTCTTTTTTCTTTTTTTTGTACTCTGCGTGAATTACAAGCTTAAATTGTAATGCTCATTTTTTTTCTTCCCCAACAAAAATTAATAGAATAGTAACTATTCTTCAATATAGGCTTTCATAAATAGAAATGTATTAATGGTAACCCTTCTTCAACATAGGATTTCATAAAAAAATAAATAAATAAATAAATTCATAATAAAGAAAAAATACGCAAATTGAAAATATGAATAGTACACTTATAATGGATAGAATAGATAGAGACTACAATTAACACTACCTTGTTTTCAGCTCGCAACCCATTTAAATGAAAATTTACTAATGGGGGATGTTATTCACCATCAATTAAAACAAAAATTCTTTCAGTTGTGTAATTTCAACATATGTATAACCAAAAGAAATAAATGGTAAACCATTGTCTATGATCAGATATTTTATAGCAACAAGAACTATTTTAAAGGTAAACTAGCTACATCTTCATCCAAGAAAGGTTAATTAAAGAAAAATATAACAAAATGGAAAATTTACCTGATACTCAGTCATTCTACTTTGTTCAGTAGCTCTCCTTGCCAACTCCATCAGACCAGTTACATTTACCACCTAACGATATCCAAAGCAAACTTTTTTCCTTGGAACCACCGAGCTCTATGAGCTTACAAATAATACCAACTCAACAATAGTGAGAAATTTCAGGCAAACAAAGGAATATATCTTATCTTCCTCTCACGCCACTTAGTCTCAATCAACTAAGATAAATTACTAGGATTTTAATTTAGGAATGTGGTACTAATTTTGGCATCATTTCCCAAATATTTTTGGTCTCCCCCCATGGGGAAAAATCATTCAATATTTATAAGCATGGAGTAGAGTGACACCACCCCCTTCACGCAAAAATTAACCAATTTTTTATTTATTAAAGATTGTATTATTCACCACCCCCTAGGTGGAACCTCTCCAAATTTTCCCCTTTTATCTTATTTTATTTAGGTACCTAAATGATGTAATATTCACCACCCATGAGTCTACTTAAGGATTTTTCTTATTATTTATTTTTAAAAAGTAGATAAATAATATTTTGCATTAAAATAATATTTATTTTGAATAATCCTCTAATGTGGGTAAATTGTATTTAATTCAACTTAAAGTTTAATTCATTTGATTGATGTAAGCCCTTATGTGGTGTTTCTTAGTCAGAGAATAGGGATTCCACACCCCTATTATCCACCTCTCCTGACCTGTTATGACTCTGCACCCTTGCCCTGTACTTAGAACTCTACTTCCTAGTAGAATCAAGACTCCACACCTTGTTCTATTCCAAATATCCAAGACTCCATGCCTTAAACTTTCGAAAGTTACGACTTCATGCCCTAATCTTTCCCATAGATGATCATCTATTCCTCTTTGAAGCTAAATTGTTTTCCTCAAGGTACTTGATCTGAAAATGGGGCTCTTAGGCTTCTTGTCTAACTTATAAGAACCTCTCCCACTTCCAAAGCTTTAAATTTTCCCAAGTCTTAATGATTAACGAATGTGGAATTGAGAAATGCTTGAAAATATAGGTGTATGCTTGTATTTGTTTTTGACTGTTTGAGTGCTTATGTTCATTTGCTTGTGCTGATGCAAAACACAAATAACAGTAAATAAAGTAGCATTTAACAAACCCATAAGACAACAATATAATATGGAGTTCACCCTGATATCTTGGGCTATGTCTCCTTGAGCTCTAATCAAATTGATTAAGCTCTCTGGGATTATGGTAGTAGTTCTTTTACAAGTTCCACACTCAACGCCAATGTTTTACACAGAAACATTGGGCTCATAACACCATCTTATCCCTTGGCTCTTGAAGCTCTTCATCTTTCTGGCTTTGGCTCTTGGCTCTAGCTTGGGCTCTGGCTCTAGCTCTTAGCTTTGACTCTGGCTCTGGCTCTTTGGCTCGGGCTCTGGTTCTGGTTCTGGCTCTCAACTCTCGCTCTAGCACTCACTCTGGCTCTTAGCTCTGGCTGTGGCTCATGGCTCTCTATTCTGGCTTCTCTGAACTCTTTCTCTAGGCCACTACATGCCTCTGTGAGTTGCTTGACCTCCAAGCAACTCAAACAACAATACGCTACTGCCAATTGAGCTCTCTGGCTTTTCACTTGACCTCTAAGTGACTCCAAAGACTTTGTGTGTTCAACTTTTGCTCACTATTCACTCTCCTCTCTCCTTCTATCCCCCCTCAATCTCTATCAGTCTGTGGCTTTAAGCCATCTGCTTCCTGACTATTCGTTTCTACTTTTAGCTCTCTCGTTCCCTACCTATGTTCGTTTGAATCCCTTCTTTCGGCGGTTATCGTCACTGTATCACACCTCACAGGGAAGTGGCCACCTATTCCATAATGGATGAGCATGTCAGGTTCACCGGAAACACTCGATCATTTGAAACAGTCGTTATTTCTGTTTACTCCAAGAATGCCTGCGAAACACGAATCTTTGCCAACTCATCATCCACGTCGAACTTCAAAATCCCGCACAATCTTCTTTATAACTTCGTCAAATCTGGTCATCCATTAAGTCACATCTCCGTCGTTTATCTAGACCCTCCAGATCCTACGGTCATCGTACATATCAGGTGGATAACTTGCTCAATGTTTAGCCATCCGATGTGAGCGGTTTTCTCTCTCCTTCATCGGACGCATGCCACTCATTGTGTGGCATCAGGTAAGACTCGGTCTAAACCGCTTACTGCTCGAAGCCCTTTCGATATCCTGCTGGTTTATGTGGAATCCTGCCTCGGACAGAACTGAAACACTTTTCGTTGTATTTCATGATTTTTCGAGTCCGAGCACATGTGGATCTCCTTCTTCGAGGGGTTTGCCCTATCACTAATTTCATATCATATTCCTCCCCCGTTGACTCAAATCGTCGCTGACTTTGCTAATTCGTGACAGCACGTGTTACCATGGTCCTCCGCTCTATGCACTTGATTGACGACCCTCGTTGATCTGTGTTGATCATAGTTAGACACTGTCATGAGGATTACTCTGATTAGCTTGATCTTCACAAGATTTTTAATATTTGGCATAAATTATAGAGAGTTCATGAAGACTTAGAGAGTTTTAGGATCCATTTTGGATCAGTACTAGTTGTGAGATCATATGCATCTGATGATCTATTGTCAAGGCTTTACTTCCCTAGACCTGCACATCATAACCTCATAGATTAAAATCATAAAAAAAAACCATAATGAATTTAATTCAATCACTTTACCCAAATGTATACATGACCTCGATTTCCATCTAAGCATCCTTCTTAGCAGTAACTAAGGTCCCTGCCCAATCCTGCTAAATACAAGGTCAAGTATGTATAATCATATACATCATAAACCATCAACAAGATTATGATCCGCTAACTACTGCACATAGTAACCTCCATTCATATGTCATAAGCTAGATATAAAACAAAAGGATACGTAAATCAACATAGATATGATACACCTAACCAATCACATATCCACACATAAGAGGAAATATAACTACGTATATAATATATAAAACATTATTCCCTAATCAAGTGATTGATCCAAGTCCATAACATATAAGTATGTCGTATATAATCCATAAAAAAATCGCCCTCAATAGGGGTCACAAAATGATACTAGGCAGAATGGGATGCTACATACCCCCTCTTAGAGAAAACTTGGCCCAAAGTTTGATCAGACAAAAAGGGAAACTCAGTACGCATCCTCCCACGTAGCACAACTAGGACTATACATGTCGCATTGCACCTTTACTTGGTCCACCATGCGACGTCTGAGTTGTCAAGTTTGATTTTCCAATATACAAACTGGCTCTACCTTCACAGCCCCCTCGATTGTTACCTGTAATTGTTTCCAATCTAAAATGTGAGAAAGATCATGAACATACTTACAGAATATTGAAATATGAAATACATCATGCATACGATGAAAAATTGGTGGCAGAGCAAGATGATATGCTACCGGTCCAATCCTTGCAATGATTTCAAAAGGCCCAACAAATAGAGGAGAGAGCTTGGATCATTTATAAAATTTAATAGATATTTTTTGAGGTTTTACTTGAAGAAAAATAAAATCTCCTTCTTTAAAACTACAATCTAGTCTATGCATATCAACATAGATATTTTGTCTATCCTATGCCTCCTTTAATCTTTGCCTTATATGACACACTTGTTCTTCCATTTTTGAATAATTTCAGGACCTACCAAGATCCTGTCCTCCAACCTATCCCAACTTAAAGGTGTTTGCATGGCCTTCCATATAATAGCTCATAAGGTGCCATACCAAGGGAGCAATTATAACTATTGTTGTACGCAAATTCCACCAAAGGAAGATAAGCTTCCCACTTAGATTGTTGATACATTACATACATTCTAAGCATGTCCTCCAATACTTGATTTAATCTTTCACTTTGACCATCATTTTCGGATGATGAGCTATGCTAAAGATTAATTGCATTTGGAGGGATCCTTGAAAGTTAGTCCAAAATCTTCCTGTGAAAACAAAGGCCTTGTCTGATATGATTTTCTTAGGAAAACCATGAAGTATAACGATCTCCATGATAAATACTTGTGCAATTTCACATGATTTATAAGTATCTCTAACAAGTGTAAAATGGGCACTATTGGTAAGCTTGTCTACCACCACCAAAGTGGAGTTATGTCTCTTTCTTGTTAGGTTAATTCAACAATAAAATCCATATATATTTCTTCCCATTTGGACTTAGGAATGTTATGTGGTTGCGACAAACCTGCTGGAATTCCAAACACTTTGCCACATAATTTGCTACTTCCTTCTTCATGCCAACCCAAAAGAAAATTTTCTTTAAATCTGATTCATCTTTTGGACTCTCAAGTGAGCCATATACATGCATGGTCAGATTATTTCAAAATGAGTTCACAAATCCCATGTCTATTTGGAACCACAATATTCTTCATAAATCTCACCATGCCATCGTCATCACAAGAGTACCTCTCCATCTTGCCTTTTTTAGCCTCTTTCCAACATAGTTCACATCTAACTTCCTTACACCAATCATCTACATCTTGTGCCCTCAAGATGCATTCCGGTAAATCAATCTTCAATGGTATCACTGAAAAGATGTGAGGTCTTCAACTTAGTGCATCAACTACTTTGTTTAATGTAACCTTGATGTAGGTTATATCAAAATCATATTCACACATGATTTCTAACCACTATCTTTGTCTACCATTAATATCACTTTGAGTAAATATATGATGCAATCCTCCATGATCTTTCAATTCAAATTTCTTGCTCACCAGATAATGTCGCCAAATCCTCAAGGCATGAACTATAGCTGCAAGTTCCAAATCATGGGTTGCATATTTTTCTTTATGCGACTTTAACTTCCCAGAGGCATAAGAAATCACCCTACTATATTTTGATAGTAATGCACCCAATCCATATTTTGATGTGTTAGTTCATGCTATAAATTGCATGTCCATGTCTGGAAACTTCAATATGAGAGTTGTAGTCAAACATTGCTTGAGCTTGGAAAAACCCTTCTCACACTTATCTATCCAACTAAATCTTGCTCCCCTCCTAAGAAGTGAAGTGATTGGATTGGCTATATTTGAAATATCTTTTCACAAATATCTAATAATATCCTTCCGTACCCATGAAACTACGAACTTCGTGCACATTGGAGGGTGTTGACCATTCTGAAAATGCATTAATATTTTTTGGGTCAACAATAGTGCCTTCGCTAGAACTAATGTGTCCAAGATAATGGATTTTTTATTGCAAAAAGGAACATTTAGATATTTTGGCATAAAACTTGTTTTCTCTTAAACATTGCGACACCAATCTCAAGTGTTTCTCATGCTCTTCAGGGGTCTTTGAATAGATTAAGATGTCATCAAGGAACACTTGTATGAATTTGTTTAGTACTTATGAAACACACCATTAATTAGACTCATAAACACTCATGGAGCATTAGATAACCCAAAAGGAACAACCACAAACTCATAATGACCAAAATGAGTATGAAAAGCAGTCTTAGGAATATCCTCTTCCTTAACTCTAAGTTGAAGATACCTCGATCGAAGGTCAATCTTGGAGAAAACAATGGCTCCCTTCATTTTATCAAATATATCATCAATGTGAGGCAAAGGATATTGATTTCGAATAGTTAATCGCTTCAACTGCCTATAATGAATACATAGTCGAAGATATCCATCCTTGTTCTTTAGACATATTATAGGATCTCCCTAAGGTGAAACACTGGGTCTAATCATACCCCAATCCAATAATTCTTGCAATTTCACTTGCAACTCTCGAAGTTCAACAACAAAAATTCTTTGGATATTGGTTCTACTCCAGGCTTAAGTTCTATAGAGAAGTTAATCTCCCTCTTGGGAGGCAAACCAGACAACTAAGTTTGGAAAGACATCAAAAAATTGTGAAAGGATAGGATATTTCTCAAAGGATGAAATCTGGCCCTAATTTAGAGTCATTATATCATACAATTGAAATCTTTTTCTAAGACTTCACTTCAAATGCAAGGCTGAGATAAGCCTTAAAGAAACAAGTCTCTTTTCCCCATGGAGAACCATAGATTGGCCCTCATCACTCACAAACAAAAGGGTTTTCTTCGACAATTAAGCACATCCCAGTGGGCTTCGAGCCAATCCATCAAAATTATTACATCATAATGATCAAGTGACTTCACATAAAGATTCACATGTGTGACACACATTCCCATGTATAAAGGGAACTCTTGCACTAGGTATTCTACCTTTTGAGAATGCCCCGAGGCCATATCAACCTGATCAAAATTGTTTTTCTCTTTTGCCACCAATTTACATTTTAATAAAGAATTAGGAGAAATGAAACTTTTAGTTGCACCATGATCAATTAAAATAGTAATGGTCACACCATTCAATTTTATGTATGCTTCAAGCACTGTTGACTGATGCTCAACTTGATGATTGTGCACAACTACATGAATCTTATGGGCTCTGCCAATGTCTCTAACATTGGCCTTCTCTTGGTCTCATTGTCCCTCGATATTCCTTTTAGGAAAATCTTGCTCATAATGAGGTCCTCCATAATCCCAACATCCATTAGTAGTAGCAATTTTCATCAATTTGGCCCTTTTATTAGGTGATTGTACTGAACTCTGAACTGATTCTTGAGTGCCAATACTACTTTTCTGAAGATGTTGCCTTGGATTATTTTTATGTTTCTTAAAAGTATGATTCTTTTGAAATCCTCAATGATGCGATCCACTTGTCTTATTCCTTATATATGGGCCTCCTCTTCTAGGGGGTTTCCTAAGGAATGATAGATTGGGGGATTTAGCCCCACTTTTTCTTTCCAACAATTTTTCCTCAACTATAATTTATTTTTGCATTGTCTCATGTAATGTAGTAGACATCAAAAATGCGCACCTTTTCCTTTATAATAGGATTTAATTCATACAAAAACTTGTTTACCTTGAGAGATTCAGTATTGAGACAGGTAGCATATTTGAGAAACTCCATGAATCGGGCCTCATATTCAAGTACCGTCTTAGTTCCTTGCTTAAGATCGTGAAACTCATTCAACTTCCTCTCCAAGTATTCAATAGAAAGGTACTTTGCCCAAAATTCCTCCTCAAATCGTTCCTACATCAAGGTAGAAATGGAATATCCCATTTGAGATTCTAAGTTCCTCCACCATGATAGTGCACTCTCCTTAAGTTGGTATATAACCAAGTTGGCTTTTGGTTGCTAGAATAGTTCTGCAACTCAAAACATAGGTGCATGTTTTCCAACCAAGCTTCTTCTACCTCGCCTTTGGTGGTACCTTTAAAGATAGGAAGCTTAACTTTTTCCAACTCTTTATGCACATCTCCATCAGATGTTACTTCCTGCCTCTCTGTTTGAGATGAAGAACTAGGCACTAAAGGATTCCCTCCAACCCTAATAATCAAGGCTTCAGTAATGTTCTAGTAGGATAACATCATATCCCTTATTCCTTGATAGACATTTGCTCAGATTATCTAGCTTGAGAAGGTGGAGATGAGACTTCCCTCCTCCTTCATTGCCTTAACGTTCTCTCCTTGATTACTTAACCTAAACAAGGAAAATTAAAATAAGCAAATAAAAGTAATTACTTCTAAATATTAGAAGGAAAGTCCTAGGTCCTAGAGTTTTAACTGGCTCTGATACCATATGTAAGATCCCTCGATTACCAACTAGGCTTGTAACTCAAGTTACCCAAAAAAAAGTGTGTGTGTGTTTTTTTAATTAATTTGTATATATATTCATAAGTTTTTTTTTTTTAACATAAAACCCATCCATGTTTCATACAAACATTGAAAGTAGATCCATATTATTTCTATATGTTAACAATACTTTACATAGAATTTGTATCATGCTTTTTTCTTGTCATAGTACATGAAAACAAAACACATTAATCACCGCATAAACCATAAGTCTTCCAAAAATGAAGAATAAATCATCGTATCCAAAAATATTGAAATAAATTATTAAGTCTTCTAAAAATGAAGAAGAAATCATCATATCCTAAACACTCATTCTATGTAACATAAAGTTCATATGTCAACATTAGATCCATTCATTTCTAGAAAATTTCTTCATGAAATCATTTAGTGGTCACATCATGCTGATTCATTTCCATTTCCTCACATTCATTCCATGTAACATAAAGTTCATATGTCAACATTGGATCCATTCATTTGCAGAAAATTTCTTCATGAAATCATTAAATGATCACATCATGCTGATTCATTTCCATTTCCACTTCTCTATAACTTATTTACTGGCGTTAGAGATTCTTACTCGCGATTGAAAATAATTTGACCCTTTTTTTGCTCATATATTGTTGGCCCCCACTAGAATACTTTATTGCTAAATCTCTGATACTATAGCTTGAATAATCTTGCTAATTTCAAATCCATTTATCTTACTTCCAAATTAGTTATCTTAATTACCCCAAACAACTAAAATAAATCTCTTTATGTACTCCAAGAATCTGTTATCAATACCATAACTGTACATGCAAAATATTCCAAGTGAATTTATATATATCCTAAAAGGAAAAATCCAACATAATTTGTATTTCAGTTTTTAAAACATACAATACAATTTCCAATACTTAATAATACATACAATTTCAATTACTTAATAATATGGTAATATTTATATCACTTTAAAAGTATGAAAAAGGTGATGCCATTGAATCTCAAACTTCCTAAAATAAATTCAATTTAATATTCAGATAATATCCATGTCAAGGAAGGATACGAGAGTATGATGTCCATAAGTGATTGGCCATAATTACCAAAATCTGTACTATTTGAAGTAAATATTTTTATTGTTGCCATTACATATTGCATGAAACAAATCAAAGTATATCTTTCCAACCTACAGAAAGACTCAAAATATTATTTTCAATGACAATCCAAATAAGCAAAACAAAGTAAACAAAACAAAATTTTTTTTCACACCATCGAAACAAAATTACTACAAAACAGACTGTTCTTTCACACTCTCTGAACAAAATTAATTCATGTGGAAGCTCACTTACTGAGATTTGGTGTTATGTAGAGTACAACATTAAAATATTAATAAATGATTTAAAATCATTCCAAAATCAACTATTGGTAAAATGACCGAAGATCCCTAGTGTATAAAACATTTAATATTATCTTCTATCAAAAATTATTCCAAACTAATATTTTTTACAAAAACAAAAAACTTTAAACTACATAATGCAAATGGTTAAATCATAAAATCTCATTTGCTAAGATTCATATAAAATATTACCAAGGTTAACCTTTCAGAAACAATTCGAGATCAATAATTTTGCCAATAATGAAAACTTCAAACTACACATTGCAAAGGGAGGAATCATAAACTCATATTTTCCAAGAATGTATATATAGTAAACATTACAAAGGATTACACGCTAATTTATCTTGTAAGGTTTTATAGTAAAAGTTACAAAAGATTACCACACTAATTTATCTCACGCATTAACAAAGTAAACGTAACACACCAATATATATACCCATCAAGCTAAAAACATTATCCAACTTTGCATTTAATGATACGACACTCTAAATTAGCACATTGCTATTAGTGAACAAAAAATTAAGCAGAGATATATGTTTTCCTTTTCTGCAAAATGAATAAGCATTACATTTCAAAGAATATTTTCTTTTCTACAAAAAGAATAAGTGTTATATTTCTAGGAAAACATAGAGCAAGAACAATGTGCCTAGTGCTTTCAAAACAATGACTACTAACTCTGAAACAAGACTTTTGCATAGAACTATTATAGATGAAAGATAAATATATAACCTTAAAGGAAACCAACTAAGCAAAGGATGATGTGAGAGAATAGGACCGTGAACATCATCTCTTCCAATTATAGTTTACATGACATGGTTTGTTTTTTTTACTCGGGTGAATTACAAGCTTAAATTGTAATCCTCCTTTTTTGTTTGTTCCCCAACAAAAAATAACAGAATATTAACTCTTCTTCAATATAGGCTTTCATAAACAGAAATGTGTTAACATAATAGTAACTCTTCAATAAAGCAGAAATCCGCAAATTGAAAATAAGAACAATAAACTTATAATGGATAGAAGATATAGAGAATACAATTAACACTACCCAGTTGTCGACTTATAACCCATTTAAATGAAAAATTACTAATGAGAGCCCTTATTCCCCATCATTTAAAAAAACAAAATATTCTTTTAGTTCTATAATTTCAACATATGTATAACCAAAAGAAATAAATGGTAAACCATTGGCTATGATTAGATATATTATAGAAATAAGAACTATTTGAAAGGTAAAATAGCTACATCTTCATCCAAGAAAGGTTAATTAAGAAAAGTATAACAAAGTCGAAGTTTTACATGATACTTAGTCATTCTACTTTGTTTAGTAGCTTTGATCGCCAACTCCAACATACTAGTTAGACTTACCGCCCAACCATATCTAAAGGAAACTTTTTTCCTTGGAACCCCCGAACTCTATGAGTTCACAAACAGTACCAACTTCAACAATAGTGAGAAATTTCGGGCAAACATTTCCCTACTCTTTCTGGTCTCCCCCCCATGGGGAAAAAACCTTCAATATTTATAAGCATGGAGTGGAGTGACATATCACCCCCTTCATGCAAAAATTAACCAATTTTTGATTTATTAAAAACTATATTATTCACCACCCGCCTAAGGTGTCACCTCTGCAAATTTCCCCTTTTATCTTATTTTATTTAGGTAACTAAATTATGTAAGATTCACCACCCATGTGTCTACTTAAGGATTTTTCTTATTATTAATTTTTAAAAAGTAGATAAATAATATTTTGCATTAAAATAATTTTTTTTTAATAACCCTCTAAAGTGGGTAAATTAGATCTAATTCAACTTAAAGTTTAACTTATATCAATTCACTTGGTTGATGTAAGCCCTTAAGTGGTGTTCTTCAATTAGAGAATAGGGATTCCACACCCCTATTGTGCACCTCTCCTGACTTGTTAGGAATTCGTGCCCTTGCCATGTACTTAGGACTCCACGCCTTGATCTTTCGAAAGTTAGGACTTCACGACCTAATCTTTCCCATAGATTCTCATCTATTCCTCTTTGAAGCTGCATGGTTTTCCTCAAGGTACTAGTTATGAGCTCATATGAATTTGATGATCTGTTATCAAGGCCTTGTTTCCCCAGACCTACACATCATAACCTCGTAAATTAAAATAATAATAAAAATTCATAATGAATTTAATTCAGTCACATTTTACCCAAATATATACATGACCTCCATAGTCATCTAAGCATCCTTCTCGGCAATAACTAAGTTCCATGCGAAAACCTACTAAATACAAGGTCAAACATGTATAATCATATACATCATAAATCATCAACAAGATTATGGTTCGTTAACTACTCCACATAGTAGCTTCCATTAATATGTCATAAGTTAGATATAAAACAAAAGGAGACTTAAATCAACGTAGATATGATACACATAATCAATCACATATCCACACATAAAGAGGAAATATAAATATGTATATAATATATAACAATATTACCCAATCAAGTGATTGATCCAAGTCCATAAAATATAAGTATGTCATATATAGTCTGTCAAAAAATCACCCTCAATAGGGTTCGCAAAACTGTGCTAGACAAAATGGGATGCTACATTTATTAATGGTTATGGAAATTGAAAAAGACATTCAAAAAGCCAAAGTGGCATTAATTGAAATTTTATTTATGAAAATAATGAAAAATAGGAGAAAAGGGAGAGGGAAGTTCACAAATTTGCATGAGAAAATTCGGGAAAAAAATGAAGGAAAATGAAGAAAATAGAGGCCTCAATGATAAAAAGGATTTTGAGGATCAGTTCACAACATTTTGTCAATTTAGCTTGGAGTTTTTCTATTCTCTCTCTCTTTCATACTCTTGCACACTTAGAGAAATATTGGAGCATTCTTGGAGCATGCTTGGAGCAATCTAGTTTCGCTTGAATTGGAGAAAGAAGGCAAAGGAAAGAAGGAAAATACAAGGGAATAGGTGGATCATCAACTATAGCTAGATTGTTTTGCAGGTAACAGGTTGCATGTGTGAATTCCTTGCTGATTTATGGATGCATGGTACATGCATGTGATTATTTGGTTATGTTTTTTCATTGGCATGGAGGATTACCTAGATTGAAAGTGGTTTCAGCCTTGCCTTGCCATTTCTTGGATAGCCATGGCGTTGTGGGTTTTTCCATTTGATTGTTTCTGGTTGGTGCTCATAATTACTTATGGTTGTGGGTTAGAAAAAATGCTTTGGAAGCCTTGAAACAACTTGGGTTTAGTCACTAGTCCTAGAGCCTAGGTTGGAAAAACGCTTTGGAGCCCTTAGTGGGTTGAGTTACTAGTCTTGGAGCCGGGTTAGACAAATGCTATATGGCCTTGGAAGGTTGTGGGTTGAGTTACTGGTTCTTGGAGCCCTAGACAACTTGGGTAGAGACCAATCTGGGTGGTGTTAGTGATGTCCGACCGTGAGGTGGAATTAATGGTGGAGGTTTGAGGTGGTTTGGCCCCTAGAAGCCCTAGCTTGTTCCATGAGATCCCACATTCACGCTTGGAATATGGCGTGAGGGTGATTGGCTAAAAGAAAGAATTGGTTCAACCCAATATATGGCCGGGTGGTACATGGAAGTCCCTAACTTGGTTAGATTTTTCATATATTAATAAGAGTTATTTATATACTTTGATTCATGTATATTTGTAGCAATTATGTTGGCGATATTATGACTGAGTTTCCATGGTTTATCTGTTAGTTATATGTTGTTCATATGATGTGTACCTTCTATGAATTTTGTCATGAATGGTTTAGCTGTTGATTAGTTGATGAATGTATAGACTAATAAGTGTTGTTGGAACTATGTGGAGAGGGCATAGGGCCTTCTTAGTGATTCTCTAATGAATCTAAGACTTTTATGATCATATATGAATTGATGACCTGTAGCTTACATATTTTCCATGTGTTTGACGAAATTATTGTTATGTTCGAGGTAGTCTAGGTCAAGTTCTGCCTTTAAATTTGTATGTTTAGCATTGTTTTTGTGTCATTAATGATTATGAGAAGTTTCGAAAAGTTATGGGAAGTGGTATGGAGAATAACCTGGAATCTAGGCTCAGATATCGGGATCACACCCTTTGAATTGGATAATTTGGGTCACAACTGCACCCAGGTAGGCTTGTTCATGCGGTTGGAGGCATATAACTGCACGTAGGCCTGGTCATGCATGCAATTGGGGGTTAAAGTGTGTGAAATGCAGCCCCAACTTAGGGTTTGGTCACCTAGGGTGGTTCTTTGTCCCCTGGGTGTCCTATAGTCTTGAGGGATGAGGTGAGTTGTTAGTTATCAACCCCTTTCATAGCTAAAGCTTGGAGGTCGGTTCATGTCATAGTAACTCTTCGTCTCATGTTACACTGGCAGGTCGATAAAACTGGGTAAATGTGGGAGGGGTGGTTACAAATTGGTATCAAAGTGGGTTCCATTCTCTTTGGGTGTTATCTAATACTAGATTTGGTACCAAAGCTCCCATGTTCAAGCACCTAGATTAGATGGGCATAATGTGTTTTCCATGCATGCATGTCAGTTGTCTATGTGTTTTTTATGCATGCATTGTGATAGTCATTGTTGCAGTAGTGTTGTCATGTAGAGGTGGATGATGTTCACATTGAGATGATTGATATGTTGATTTCAATATATATACATATGTTGTGCTAATCCAGATTGATTTTGCAGATGAGATATCCTCCCTTGAACTTCACTAAGGTATGCTTGATCATGTTTATATTTGGTTTAACTGGCATGGTATGTTTGTAGGAAGTATAAGATCAAATATGACAAGAAAAATGGTGGAATACAATTCACGTGAATCTCCCTACATATCAGATGAACAACATGGTGATCAGTACTCCCTTGACATAACAGATACATTGAGAAGTTTGAAAGCAAATATCAGAATTTGTAAGGCGGATAATGATAAGATCATTCAGCCACAGGAAAGACTTTCTAGGGAACGGAACAACAAGCAAATGTTAATGTAGTCATTATTTAGATTCTATCAAATTTGTAGAGGCAGGCACTGTTAGGTCCCTATAATACTAGTGATGCCCCCATTAATATTGTAGTTGTATCCCTTATTAATATTGTTGTGCCCCTATTGCCCCCATATTATTATTACTGTGCCCTATAGAATCCCTCTATTTTTATTTTTGTGCCTTTATATTATTATTGTTAGGTCGACTTGGTTATATTGTGACCCCTTAGACTCCTATATATAGAAAGGAGGCTTTGTCATTTGAATCATCCAAGAATTGTTCATTTGTTTAATGTAAAGGAGGTTGCCTCCTCGAAGAGGCTGAATTATAAGGCGTTCAAATATCTTTCCTATCTTTTTGTGAGTTGGTTTCATAACATTTGGTGTCAGAGCTTTGGATTCTAGGGTTTTGCTGCTCCAAATAGTTCAACGTGGCATTTTCACTATAACTTTTTTTCTGCGATGTTTTAGAAGCAAAAAAAAACCATTTGAGATGAAATCGTACTAAACCTCAAGTCCTAATTTCAGAGCTTTTCGTGCTATATTTGCAGAGATATGATCTGAGGAAGTTGGTCTTTTGCAGACTCCTCAATTACATTCCAAACAGGTGACCTAGGGAAAATCGTCATAACTTTCTCTCTGAGCATCGGATTGGAATTTTGTAAGAAGGTAAAGAAAGAGGATGGAATTTAGTTTCTTGTATATATTTTTTAGAGCTAAAGGTCGAAACAGTGACACGTGGCACTTCATACAATTCTGCTCTTCTGGAAAGGTCTATAATCAGGTCATCTTGGGAGATTATGCATAACTCTTCCTTGGAGAATCCAATTGGGATCAGACTAGTGGCATTGGAAAGAGGACGAAGAGGGCTACTACAAGTCACAATTTCAGAACTGGATGATACAAAATTACAGAGATACATCAGACTCGATATCAAGCTCCTACAAAGTGAAAAAAGGTGTGTATTTTTTTTTAAATTTTTGCATAAGCTTGGTTTTAAAAATTAGTTTGAAGGAATTCAAAGGGCATAGTAAAGAATTATTATCGGTAATTGATGCCCTGAGGAAAGAAAATGAAAACACCTGGTAAGCAACCTGAAAGCTCTAGCATGACTCATGAAGAAGAGGAAGAAATGCAACATGATATATCAAAATTACAAGACCAAGTGCAACAAGTGTCACTTGCACAAAAAGTAACAGAATATAAGATGGATGGTTTAAAGAAAGATATAGAAGCTAAGATGGATGGTTTAAAGAAAGGTGTAGAAGCTAAGATGGATTGTTTAAATAAAGGCTTAGAAGCTAAAATGGATGGCATGGATGATAAGATGGAAGAATTGAAGATAAATTTGAATAAGTTGATACAAGAAATACTCACTAATGGTGAAAGGGTAGTAAAGGAAACTCATGATGCGAACAAAAGAAATGTTAATCATGATTTCATAGACTCTAATGTTGGGTTGAAGACCCACCATATTCCAAAAATCGATATGAGGAAGTTTGATGGCAAGGATCCCGCAACATGGATATTACAGATGGAGCAATTTTTCGATCTCAATAATGTGCAAAAACACACAAAAAGTACGTATTGCAACTTTATATTTGGAACCAAATCAGTTTGTATGGTATCAATGGCTTTGCTCGTAAACAATTTATCACTTGGGAAATTTTTACCGAAGAATTGATGGCACATTATGAGGATACAAAAAGCAACACTTTTTTTAGCCAATTGATAAGTCCCAAACAAAAGGGTCCAATAATGGAGCACATTGAGGAGTTCCAAAAATTGAACATAAGGGTAAAAGATATTCCAGAGGAGCATAGGATTGATGTGTTCATAGGGTCTTTAAAGGATAATATCCAACATGATGTTCACCTTTGGGAAACTAAATCATTAGAGAAGGCATTCACGTTAGCAAGAAAAATGGAAAGCAAAATTATGGCAACCAGGAAGCATACCACTCACATCTATAAAGATGGAAGTGGTGTTGCCGCTAGTCTTCCACAACCTATAAGGTTGACACCACAACAATTGGAAGA
>APFE031696348.1:0-11243 GCA_000404065.3 Pinus taeda | reverse complement strand
AAAAACATGTAAAGAAAAACTAATCTACAATCAACCGGTTGAACACACTTACATGAATTAAAATTGCATGAATGGAAAATCTAATCTATCAAACTTAAAAGCAATCAAATGACATAATGAAATCAAAGCAAAATTACAAAATGAAATCTACTCTACCTTACATTCTAATATGCTCCATGACATCTACTTCACATCTCCTTCCATGTTGAGAACATCAAAGCTTTATTCAAATTCTTCAAAATTAAAAAGTACAACAAAGCTCTCCAAAGCTTTCAAAAGCCATCAAGGAAGAACTACAAACTCACAAGCTAAGCTCTAAACTCTAAGCTCTAAGTTAACAAGCTTAGACCAAAAAATGAAGGAGAGAGAGCTCATATTTATACAAAAAGATGAGAAGCCATCTCATTAATGAGAGTCCATGAATCTCTCCCTCTACCTCTAGAGTCCTAATCAAAATAGGAATTGATAAGACACTGTCTTTTTAGAGTTACAATACAATTAGGAGATGTGACACATATCCTCATGATCCCATGATTCTTTTCCACTCAAATTCGAATTTGGCCTTAGAGTGCCACATAAGGGTCTTCTAGAAGCCTCCTTTCAACCTACACATGTCAACAATCTCAACCCATTGGTTAGGTATAAGCTTATGCACATTATTTCCTAATTTTTAACCACAAATTCACTTAAAAAGCTTAGAATTAATAAAGATTGGAAAAACATAAATGTGGCCCAATGATAATGAAAGTGGGATGAATGTGGTGACATAGTAGTGAAATGGAGGTGATATAATGGACATAATAGTGAAAGTGTAATGGAAATGAATGACATTTTCAAGACCCAACAGTGTCCCTAGAAACTCCATAGTGAGTGCCCCCTTTCTTTGTACTTGCATTTCATAACCAAGAAAAAAAGAACAAAGCATAAGCCTCATCTTCAATGGGGTTTTCTCCCATATTGGGTTTCCCAAGTCACATCTTATGTTCAATTGTGTGGACGGTAAGTTCAATTGTTTGTTATTTCGTTATTATTACATATTCAAAATATTATAAGATCTAATGGGATGAACTAATCCAGTGGAATATTAACAATAGTTTATAGATCATATTGGTAACAAAGTAGTTTCTTTGTGGTTTTTGTGGGAAGATGCAAGATCTAAGAATTGGCTTAAAAAGGAAGTCTCAAATCCCTAGGCATGGAAAGAAATCTAGTTTTAAAAACCCTAAGGATGAGGCATAGGAGAGATTCTTGAAGCTGGAAGAACAAGTAATTAATATCTTGCAACATGGCCCTCCTCATTGTAGCTATAGAAATCAAGTTTGGACCTTTTGGGGACGTCGGTGGCTCTAACTCAAATGTTGGATTGAAAGACAAATCAAGAGATAAAGAAGACTCAAGAAAGGATTCAAAAGAGACCCAAAGGAAAAACCACCAATTGCAGACTCAAGAAAGGAATCACCTAAAGAAAAAGAAACCAATTCCATCACTCCATAATCTTTGTTTAAAATGGAAGCAAAGGTGGACATCAAACCCTACCAAAATTAGATTGATGTTACTAAGTTAAATCATTGGTTGTGAAAGTAAGAAGTTTATTTTAGTGTCCATAACATAGAAGAAGAGCAAAAGATTTCATTTACCCCACTAAAATTAGAGGGTCATGCACGAACATGGTGGGAAAGCGACACAGAGACACTTATGCTAGAGGGTGATACCCCAGTAGCTAAGTGGGAGGCGTTTAAAATCCCCATCAAGTCCTAGTTCTACCCTATTGGGTATGTACATGACTAGTGATTCCATTAGCATCATTTAGGGAAGATGCAAGGGAAAAGAGTGTAAGAGTACACCACCTAGTTTAGAAAAAATGGTGATTATGTTGGGTATATCTCCCAAGAACCAAAACATACTCCTCAAGTATTTGGGTGGTCTACGCAATCAATTATGAAAGTAAGCAATGTCAATTAAACCTAGGATAGTTGATAAAGGCATCTATACAAGAAAAATACTTGGAGAATATAGACCATAAGAAAGGACAACCAAGTGATTCCAAATATAAAGACTACTAAAATGATTCCAAGGGGATGAAGTGGAAAATAAAAGGACCAGAAAACAACAACCACTGCACATTAGTGTAAGGATCCAAACAACCACTGCACCCAATGTAATATTGATGGTCTCACTAAAAACATTTCTTGGAGGCTACATCCAAAGCTAAATCCAAAAAATCATAAGAAGAATGCCAAGAAGAAGAACCTACTAGCCATTGATTTAAACAACCCAGTATAGAGCAACTTAAATGTGGTTGAAAAGATAATCTACACTACAATTCATAAGGAGGTAAATCAGAGTAGCCTCCATCAAAGGAGAATAACAAGTTGACTAAACTCCTACATATTAAGATCCAAGTCAAGAAGACAAAGGTGAATGCTCTATTCGATTCCACTTCAAAGGACTATCTCGTACCAAAGGATCTAGTTTCAGAGCTTGGAATGAAAGGCCATGATCATCCTAACCTATATCCATTGGGATGGTTAAATAAAGATGGAGAGCTCAAGGTCACTAAACAATGTAAGATCATAAAATTTGTTGATGAAGTGGAGGTAGAGGTAGTGTCACTCAATGTGTGTGGCGTAGTGTTTGGAAGCCCTTACATGTATATGAGGGATGCTATCTTCATGAGGAGAGACAACCAATACTACATAATAAAGGATGGGAAGTATTTCATCATTAATGCACAAAAATTTAAATCTAAGATATCTCTAGTAAGTGCTACCCAAGCTAAGAAATTGATCAATCCTAGTGGAAAGTTTGTATTCATTTTGTTCACAGAGAATTGGCCAAGTGATGAATTGGTAAGAGTAAAGGCATCTCTATAGGGATGTACTAAGGAGAAAAAACATCAATTGAAGGTGTTGCTACAAGCATACAAAGAAGAATTTAGGGAGACTAAAGGGTTACCACCTAGGAGAGAAGTGGAGCACACAATATAGTCATTGCTTGAATCCCCATTGCCAAATATCGGGTTGTATAGATAGTTTATTATGGAAGCAAAGTGAAAAAAAAAAATTACAACAACTACTAGGACAAGGAATAATTCAACCAAGCACCCCACTTTGCGGGTGGGGTCACCTCTCATCATAATACCCATGAAGGATGGGACTTGGAAAATGTCTTTTGACTGTAGAACTTTGAAAAAAATCACATTGAAGAATCAATACCCTCTACCTAGGATCGATGAATTGTTAGATCAATGGAAACATGCCATGTACTTCACCAAGTTGGATCTCAAGTCGAGATATGACCAAGTATGAATTAAAGAAGAAGATATCTAGAAGGCTCCCACAAATACACAAGAAGAACTACACAAAATAGTCGGTAATGCCTTTTGGTTTATGTAGTGCACTAACTACTTTTATGTATTTGTGAATAATGTATTGCATCATTTTCTAGATCCATTTGTGATAATGTACTTAGATGGTATATTCATTTATAATTATGCCTGAGAAGAGCATTTCTCACATCTCATGCAAGTCTAGGGGAATCTAGAAAAGCATCAATGACTTGCTAACCCTAATAAATGTGAGTTTACTTAAGAATCATTGGTGTATTTGGGATATGTGATTCCTGGAGGGGAACTCGAGATAGATCCCATGAAGTTGAAAGCTATTTTCAGGTGACCAATTACTACTAATGTCACTAAAGTTTGGAGCTTTGTTGGGGCAGTGAAGTAACTAGAAAAGTTTATAGCATCCTTTTCAACTATAGTTCCACCACTTTATGTCATAACAACCAATAGTAAAAGTTTTTAGTGAGAAAAAAATAGAAAAAATATCTTTCCATGATGACATAGAAAATCAATCAAGCACTACTTCTTGCATTGCCCAACATGTAGAAGCCTTTCGAAGTGGAGATAAATTCAAGTAGAAATGTTATGGAAATGGTCTTCATGTAGGGAGGTAAGTCCATATGTTATCATTTTGAAATGGTTCATGTCGGTTCCATGAAAAACCCTTACATATGATAAGAAACTCTACACTTTGGTTTAAGCTATCAAGAAGTGGAAGCATTATATAGTGGGCAAGGAAACCATTATCCACATTGATCACCAACCATTGTAGTATTTATAGGCCTCTAGTAAGTTTAAACAAACCAAACACTCCAAGTGGATGAGATTTTTGCAACAATTTCATCTAATCGTCATATATAAGGAGAGCAACATTACTAAGTCGGAAAACATGCTTTCAAGGCCACCCACATCCAATATTACAACTTTACGAACTCATATGCGCATGGAGTCTTTTACCCATGATGCATACAAAAAGGCATGCAAAGAATGAGGTTTTAAAGATGCATTTGATAGCTATAAGGCTGCATTCATGTGGAATAAGGTGATAGCAATGCTGACTATCAACTCCAAAATGTGTTGCTCTACAAAAGAGACAAGCTCTGCATTATAAAGGTGAAAGATTACAACTTATCTGAGACTCACACCTCCAAGGTTGCAAGAAATTTTGGGGGAATAGAGTTGCCAACTTACATAGGTAAGTGTATTGGCCCAAAATGAAAAAATATGTCACTTAGTTAACTAGAGGATTCATAGTTTTTCATACCTAGAAGTTTAGCAATAGAAAGCAATGTTTATACCAATCCCTTACCTGTACCCACCAGAGCCTCAAATAGCATCTCCACAGGTTTTGTGGGTGGTTTGCCAACAACAAGGGAGGTACATGACTACATGTTTAGAGCAGTTGACAAGTTCAACAAGATGTGTTTTCTTCTGGCGTGTGAAAAGACCGCATGTTGACCACTATGTGTCAACGACCCATAGCAGTACACCCCCTTTTTTCGCAAAAGGGATAGTGCCTGATCGATGTGTATGTGTCATCTAGCTATCATCATCAACCTGATCATCATGTTATAATGTAAACCCATTCTACATGTATATGATGTAAATAATCTCAGCAGAACCGTGTCATGTATGTAACAACCTAGGTAAACCTACCTTTCTGGTAACGATCTCCATTCTGGGAGGCTTTTTGTCTCACTGATCCATTCTCAGATGGTCGGTAGAGTTTTCCCCTCCAATCTTACCCCAAAGTTGGAATGGATTTTGTCGCTAGGACCTTAGACGAGTCTTACTATTGTAGATCGAGTCTATGTAAAAGTGATTTGGTTAGGTTATTTTATTACAAATGACTTGGTTTACAGGATTATATTTGTGTCGCAGAAATGGGTAGTCCGTGAGGGTCTATTACAAATGGGTTTTCCCCCTTATGATGTAAAAAATATGAAAATTATAATGTAAAGTGTTTTGAGGGTTGGAAAAATAATTTATCCCCTTGTAGGTTAATTAATTAAATTTCTTGGTAAAATATTAATTAAAATCTTAAGCAAGAAATTTAATTAATTCTAGGTCCTAAGTAAATTTAAATTCTCCAAAGGCAAAATTCGTCAGTCCTAAAAAATTAAATTTTAAAAGGTCCTGAGACTAAGGTAAATTAATTATTTTGCTAAATTTTAAACCTTTTATCCCTCGGGGTTAAGTCAAAGTCAATTTTTTGAGAAGTTAACTTAAAAAAAATATTTTTGAGCTAATTAAAATGCATTTAATTAAAAATTTCGAATTTCCCCAAATATTTAAGTATTTCGATGGATGAGATTAAAAGAAATTTTAATCTTCATCAACGGTCGAGATTGCTTTGACAAGGATCACTCGAACTAGTTGTTGGAAGATTTATCTTTAAATAGGAAGTCATTTGTCAGTCGATCTATCCGATCTCTGAGTCATGTGCTTAGCAAGAAGCGTTTGTATAATATTTTTTTCTAGATAATAAAGAACGAATTTGGGGTTAAATTCTGCTAGTGTTACTCTTCATAAGAAAACTCTAATATGCGTTGTTTTCATGCATAATTTTTTCTAAAGTCATTGATGATAACTTCTGAAGAGTGATTTAAGTACAAGTATCTTGCTGAGTTGTTGGGATTTGGATAATAATTTAAATTTTGAACGTAATAGCAGGTATCGCTGTTTGTCTAAATTTTATTATTATTTTCTCGCTCTATTTTTTATGGTTAGATTGAGTTTTGCAGGGAAATATTGATTTTAGATCCTTGGGCGTTAGGGGAAGTTTTTAGTTGGACCAACCAATTCTCGATCTTTGTTTCCTGAAGAGCCCAACTAAATTAGTTCTGGGTTTATCATAAGATTTTTTGTTGGTGATGCATGAAGGATTTCGAGTTAGCACCTTCTTTAAAATTTAAAAAATCTTTTAATTTTTGTGCATCAGAATGATATATCTGGCTGATTAGAGCCTGCAACTTGTAAATTTTGTAATTATTTATCTGGTTTTTGGGGTTTTTAGTTTTATCATTGTATATATCATTTCTGTGTGTTTTGTTTTTATTTTTATAGTGGGAGATCTGAAGGAGAAATTTTGTTTGAAGCCAGATCTAGGTCCTGGGGGGTAAGATCTGGCCTCAATATCATTTTACGGGGACATTATTTTTAGTCTAAGGTTTTAAATTTAGATCTAAGGTCTTCTAGGAGAAAAAAAAATTAAGCAGAGGTAATTGGTTTGAAAATTAAAATTTTCTTGGGTTTCTTTCTGGAGTTTTTGGGCTACCATTTTTCTACCCGGAAGACTCTCGAAATTCTGTTATTGTCTCTTGTTTCATTTTTACATCCTTTTTACTGTAGAAAAATTTCGAATTTCATTTTGCTGTCTGAGACTTTTTTTTCCTGCAAATTTCGATTTTTTTTAGAAACCCTTATTTCTCCATTCTCTGCTGCTCCCAACTCCTCCCATTTCCCATTCGCAGCCCCCTCCTTTTCTCTTCGACTTGCATCCTTTCCCCTTCTCCATCGCTGCAAACTTGCGTCCCCCTTATCTGCGTCTTTCTTCTCCGATGTCACCGTCAAGCTTCCTTTTGTCAGCTGCAAAAAACATTGTCTATTGCCATCTCTCCTCAACTCCTCATCCATTGTTGCATTCTTCCTGCGCGAGTTTCCTTCCTTAGCTCGCTACTCCTCGATTCTCCTTTTTCCGCTGCTTGCAAAAAGCCCAACTCACATTTTTTAAACATTCCTTTGTCTCCATTCGAAACCCCTCATCTGCCCAAACTTTATTGTATCCTAGCTTTTCCTTCGCAACTACACACGTATCCCCTTTCCTGCTGCCAAGACCTACGTATCC
Organism: Pinus taeda; assembly: GCA_000404065.3. Lineage (NCBI taxonomy): Eukaryota > Viridiplantae > Streptophyta > Pinopsida > Pinales > Pinaceae > Pinus > Pinus taeda. The sequence goes on along the minus strand of APFE031696348.1, from coordinate 4,053 downwards.
CATGCTCCCTCTCAACTCGCAGCCAAGACCTGCGAGCCCAGCTCGTCGCTCCTACTCGAGCTCGAGCTCTATCCGCCGTCATAAAAAACTTGCATACAGAAACTCAAACATTTGAATTTTTTTATTTTATTTTGTTTCTTTACTTTATGCATTAGGTTTAGGTTTTGTTTTGGATTTATCTTGTTTACTTTAGTTTAGTTTAGGCTTCTTAAGCTTTTTTCAATTAATTCAATTTTATTTTTCTTTACTTTTCGATTTATTTAATTTTGATTTCCTTTCCTTTATTTTTATTTTTATTTTTATTTTTATTTATTTTCTTAAACATTAAAAAATATTCAAAAAACATTAAAAAATGAAAAAAACAAAATAAAAATAAAAATTTATGACTTTAGAATCGCTAAGAAATTAAATCAAAAGGAGAATCTATGCCCTCACATTAAAAAAAAATTAAAAAAAATTATGTGGCCTATGACCCATATTTTTTATTTTATTTTAATTAAGTACGTTTGATTTTTATTTTCGGTCACATTAAAAATTTCATTTGCCACATTAAATTTGCTTCATAAGCGTAGCACATTAAAAATTTACCTAAGGGAAAAGTAAATTCTAAATCTAAAGTTCTTTGGTGTCTTTTTGTGTGTTAAGTGTAAAATTTTAATTTTTGTGGTAGTGATTTCTCTTTTGTCAAGTGTGATTAAGTTTTTTTAAAACCATTGACTCTAGGAGAAAGATAAATTCTTCTAGATCTGGGGTTATATATATATTTTTATTTTTTTCTCGAATCTAAAATCACTCCTTAGTATTTAAGTTTCATAATTTTTCATTGGATTTAATTGCTAGAAAATTTGCATGATAAAATTTTGGGCGTTTACATTTAATCGTTCATGATCGTCACTTTCGCCACATTTATAAATTGATCTGGATAATTTGTTTTTGTTCTTTTTTAATTTAGTCTATGGTTAATTGAATATAAAGGCACTGGTCTATAATCATTTCTATCTTATGGTTGTGTTTTATTCATTTGATTTGTTCATCTCAGTAAACTAGGACTTGTCTACATCCATCAAGTTGTTCAACCTTAAGTCTGCTAGAGCCTGTGTTCCACAGGCTATCCTCATTCATTCACTTTAGGGACTACCCCCCTTGACTCATCTAGGAGAGAGTCTAAATAGAGTGAGTAAGGATTAGAGTGACAACCCTTACTTTGAGTGTTATCGCGGTGCCTAGACACTTTGTCCGACAACATATTTTGGCGCCGTTGCCGGGGAAAATGTTTTTATGTCCTTGGTCCTCTCAATCTCTTCTCATCATTTGATCCTTTCATCTCCTCATTTCATCTTCATTTCATTTTTCATCGTATAATCTTCTATGTCTAAGTTAGATTCTTGTCTAGGTGGCGACTCCACTTCCTTCATCTTCTACAAGAGAATTTACTAGGAGGAACCCAAGAAGCTCGGCTAATCTTGCTTCGGATTCCGAAAGGGTTCTTAGAGCTAGATTACACAAGCTCTCTTCTCGTACACTCCTCGACAATCTCACCCAGAAATCTCTCTATGACATCCATTCACTCTTCTTGAATCCTCATGTTCTAGACATCATGGATATCTATAAGCCTCTTAACTTTGCTAACATCTAGGGTTATCCCATAACCTTCCTAATAATGGTATAGACAAGTTACCTGCTTTCCAAGGAAATAATGCAAGCACTGTTAAGAATCATTTATATGCTTTTCAGGCTTGGCGGGTTAAATTTGCTAATGCTCATAATTATGAGGATCTGCAAATGAAATGCTTCGTCTTGACCCTTGAACAAGATGCTATGGATTGGTTTAAGGATAGGCTTGATCATAGGATTGATTCATTTAATTCCCTCCTTAATTCTTTTAAAGAGAAATTTGGAGATAAGAAAGAAGATTGATCTCTAGCAAAAGCCATTAACATCATTAAAAAGAAAGAAAATTAAATGTGTGAAGAATTTAATAAAAGGTTTAATGGTATGCTTAAAGAGATATCTAATGATTACAATCCAACTGAGAAAATGCTTCTAGAATATTATCTCGATGCTTTCAATCTTGACACTTCTTATGAGCTAAGAAGGTCCAAGCCTGCTGACTACAAAGCTTGTCAAATCACAGAGTTGGAAAAAGATAAGAAGGCTTTTAAAATTTTTGAAATTCCTGGGTTTGATAGGTCTGATGTTAAACTAAAAGAACCTAAAGGAAATGAAAAGGAATCTGAAGAAGAACATATGCAAAAATTGCTTAAGAAGTTAGAAAATATGGAGTTAAATCAACTTAGGATGATTGTTGATCATGCTAAAGAATTAACTACATTACAATCTAGGTTGATTCAAATGGAAAGAGCTCAAATGCAAAATCATCAACCTAGGGGTTAGGATAATAATAATAATCGAAATAATTGGCAGAATAAAGGTCAAACCAGTGAGAAAAGGCCTCCCAATCCTCTCGAAACTAATAATCTTATGGAGGATACCCTGCCTTATTGTAGGGCCTGTGATGAGCTTCATGAAGAAGCTACTTGTCCTATAATCAAGAGAATCATGCATCGTGAGATGCTTAAGACAAACGATCAGATAAAGATGGTTGGTAAAGAGTTTCACCTATCGCAAGAGAATTGGGAAGAGGTCAAGAGAAATAATCAACCCGTCAGACCTTTCACATCTTCATATATCATCAATAATTTTGGCAAATAAACTGATGTCTTGGTTAAACTTTTTAGTGAGGAGCCTCCTCCTAAGCGAGTTCTTGAAATGGCTAAGGACAAGGGGCTAACCTATCAGAGAAGAAGTCAAAATGATAATCAAGTTAATTCTCAAAGACTTAACCCTGGATCAGCTTCTAGTATGAATATTGATTTAGGAGGTTGGTTTAATAATTTTAAAGTTTTGGTTCCTGTCACCGAAATATTGAGGATCCCCTCCCAAAAGGCCAAGTTACTAAGTGTTATTGGCAGCACCTAGGTGAATGCAACTTAAGAGGAAACTCATGAGGCTTTCTACCAGGATGCTCCCGTGTATTTTCTAAGTATGGAATCTGATAACAAAGGGCATTCTCCTTTTTTCATTACTTTTCTTGTTAATAATTATCGGTTATATAACTGCATGCTTGACTTTGGTGCTCCCGATTGTGTGATGACTAAGAGAGTCATGGAACAACTTAACTTAAGGATATCTAGGCCTTACGATAACATATGTGTAATGGATTCGAAGAAAATTGAAGTTCATATGTTGATTAAGGACTTACAAGTCCATCAATTTGTCTACCCTGATATCATGATTGTAATGGAAATAATTGTGATTGACGTGCCTGATGATTGGGGTATGCTTTTGTCCAGGAAATGGGCTCTGATTTAGGAGGAGGCATTCAAATGAAATGGTCATATGCTACGATTCCTTCCCCTAATGGTCAAGGATTTCCTAAATTAAATAGAGAGGCCGAAAGGAGATTCCATGTCGAAGATACTGAAAGTCCTTATAATGAGATAATATGTGAACAACCTAACCCTGGGAATCATGCTATTTTATCTAATTCAATCATCCCCGTAGAGGTCAAGGTTGATGAAAAAGAGGGTGACTTAAAAAATAAAGTTTGGCATTAATACTTTGATGTTGTAACATCTAGGCATGGTAAAGGTGCAGGAATTGTCTTAAAATCTCCCCTTGGTCATATTTTCAAATTTGCCTATCGGTTAGAATTTGGAGTGACCAACAATGTGGTTGAATATGAAGCCTTGTTGTTGGGTGTTGAAATGGCAAAAACTTTGAAATTCAAATTATTGAGTATCAAGGGTGATCCAGATTTAGTTATCATGCAAATAAAAAATAAACTTACATGTAAAATGTTGAGATTGCAACAAGATGATGGAGCTTAGTGAAAAGAGTCGCCTTCACTAAGTGGGCCCGCAGGCTATTTTTGGCGCAAGTCTATTTTTGGACTATGTCTATTTTTAGACATATGGATCATGTCTATGGATTGCAGGTTGCTGTTTATGGATAATTGATCAAGTTGCGAAAAATAGATGGACTTCTATTTTT
>APFE031696345.1:0-35772 GCA_000404065.3 Pinus taeda | reverse complement strand
TCCATCTTAGCTTCCACGTCATTCATCTTAGCTTCTACACCTTTCTTTAAACAATCCATATTAGCTTCTATGCCTTTCTTTAAACCATCCATCTTAGCTTCTACATCTTTCTTTAAACCATCCATCTTGGATTCTGTTACATTTTGTGCAAGTGACACTTGTTGCACTTGGTCTCATAATTTTGATATATCATGTTGCATTTCTTCCTCTTCTTCATGAGTCATGCTAGATCTTTCTAGTTGCTTACTAGGTGTTTGCATTTTCTTTCCTCGGGGCATCAATTATCGATAATAATTCTTTACTATGCCCTTTAAATTCCTTCAAACTAATTTTTCAAACCAAGCTTATGAAAAAATATTTTAAAAAACTACACACCTTTTTTCACTTTGTAGGAGCTTCATATTGAATCTGATGTATCTCTATAATTTTAGATAATCCAGTTCTAAAATTGCAACCTACAGTAGCCCTCTGCATCATCTTTCTAATGCCACCAGTCTGATCCAAATTGGATTCTCTAGGGAAGAGTTATGCCAAATCTCCCACAGTGACCTAATTATAGACTAGTTCAGTAGAGCGAAATTGTACGATGTGCCACGAGTCACTGTTTCGACCTTCAGCTCTGAAAAATACATAAAATAAACTACAGTCCATTCTCTTTCTGTAACTTCTTACAAAATTTCAATCCAATGCTCAGAGAGAAAGTTATGATGATTTTCCCCAGGTCACTTGTTTGGAATGTAATTCAGGAGTCTGCAAAAAGACCAACTTCCTCAGACCATATCTCTGCAAATATAGTGCGAAAAGTTCTGAAGTTTGGACCCGAGATTCAATGTGATTTCTTCTCAAATGGATTTTTTTTTTTAGCTTCTAAAACGTCGTAGAAAAAACGTTATAGCAAAAATGCCACGATGACCTATTTGGAGCAGCGAAACTCTAGAATCCAAAGCTCTGATACCAAATGTTATGAAACTGGCTCACAAAAAGATAGAAAAGATAGTTGAACGCCTTAGAATTCAACCTCTTTGAGTGGGCAACCTCCTTTACATTACACAAATGAACAATTCTTGGATGATTCAAATGATAAAACCTCCTTTCTATATATAGAAGTCTAAGGAGTCACAATATAACCCAACCAACCTAACAATAATAATATAAAGCCACACAAATAGCAATAGAGGGATTCTATGGGGCACAATAATAACAATATGGGGACAATAGGGGCACAACAATATTAATAAGGGATACAATTACAATAGTAATGGGATAATCACCAGTATTATAGGGACCTAACACTCTTGTTTTTCTACCTCTAACAGATAATCAATCCCCATGTTGTGTTCTTCATTATACATAGTAGCCTTGACCTTCTGTTTTTCATATTTGTTCTTCCACATGTTCTTATATTTAAGACACTTGAATGCCTGTTTGCAAAGTATGTCATTCTTTCTCTTTAGTTTACCCACCTCTTCAATTAATTTTTCATTCTCCTTTACTAACTTTTCATTACTTTTCTTGCATGCCTTATTTTCCTTCTTCAAGTGCTTTTCCAGAATCTTGTTTATTTCTAGTTGGTCTGTCAATTCTTTGATTTTTCTCAAGTGTAACTCTTTTTCTAGTTCATGTGTGTCTTTTGCAAATGATGTGGTTTCCACATCATCAAAATATGAGTCTTTCCCTAGAGCTTCTTTCTCTAATCTTTCAATATATCCTCTACATGTTTCTCTATAGAACATGTTTCTACAATTTGTACTTATTGGTCCCTACTACTTGTTTCTATTGGGTTCTTCTCCTAAGCTTCCTAGGAGTGGATATGATGAATGTTTCCTTTTCAACTATAACAGTGTTGGTTTTCTTCTTACACCTAGTTCTGGGATAAAGTGGTGAATTCATGATGCCCCTGGTTTCCTGCTCTATTTTGTTCTGTTCCTCAATGACCTATTCTTCATACTAGTTTTGCATTAAAAACCCTCTCCAAATTATGCCCTGAGTCTTTTCTTGATGCTCTACTAGAATTTTAATTAGTCCCTGATGATAAATTTGAGCTTCTCTTGATTTGTTCTCATTTTTTACTGATTCTATCATCTTAATGAGACTTCAGAAGAAATATGGCAAGTTTATTTTGACCTCTCCCTTAATGTGTTGGATTAGCCTGATATGATACAAATGTGCCACACTATGTTCTATGTCACAAGTGAAGAATTTCTGAATAATCAAGAGTAGTTCTCCCAATGGCCCATTAAACCACTCCCTGGGTATGACCTTTAGCTCTGTGAAAGGCTCCCTTCCTGCTTTTATCCAAGAAGAAAGTCCATGCTTTCTCCTTGAAATGTAGACCTTTGTGATAATTTTCCCCTGTTAGTGGAATGTCTAATGCTTGGGAAATGTATTCCTGAGTCACTAGAATGATTAGGTTCCCTACCCTTGTTTGCTCCTAAGTATAGTTATTCACAAATTCTCTTGTTATACCCTCACTGTGACCATTAAACCTCTGTAGAAACCCTATAATCCCTGCTTGATACACTTTTTCTACTGTTTCCTTCTTCCATTGCTCTATTTGAAATTTTGGCTCTATTCTGGTGGTCATATTTTCTAAAAACCAGTGGATATACCCTTCTACTATCATTAGCTTCATTTTTAACAATGAAAATAACAATCATTCATGCATAAAAATCCTTTCTGATTCAATTTGTAGGAGGGCTTGCCTTTCTCCTAATTTTCTTTAGAATGATAAAGCCAGATTGTTTTTAGTCTCTGTATCTCTGCAACAATGAATCGCAGTATTTTTTTTTTGAAACATTAGCCTCTGTGAATGAAAAACAAAAACACACTGCTTATTCTGATGTAAAATCCATTCTTGGCTTTGTTCCACTTTCACCAAAACTTTGCTCTGTCCATACAAATGAAGTATTCCTCTTTATGCATATCATTGTTTATAAGAAAGAAATTGAAAATCAAACTTTGTTTTAATTTTGATTTTTTTTTTTAATAAAAACAAAATCATATCATGACTTCTCCTTTCAATTTTCATTCTTCTTATCACTCTCTTATGGTTATAAAACTCATTCATATGTTAGACTGGAATCATTTCTTCATTCACTGGTTGTTTAATTAAGGCCACTATGTGTGTAATTAAACCTATTGTCCATGCAATCGAACATGCAATTTGAACTCACTATTTGATGTAACTGAACTCACTATTTATACAATTTGAAATTATTGTTTATGCAATAAACCATAAATATTTCATTGTATATTCAACGAATTCATTTGTTTATGCATTCAAATATAAATTCAATCCTCTGTTTCGTTGACCAATTTGGTATAGATGTGTACTTATGCAACCAGACTTTAACTTATCATTCTATCTCATTTCCCAATCTTTAGTGAAAGCACGTGTTTATGTAATCAGAATTACAACTAAACACTCTATTTTAACTCGATGAAACCATGTGTTTTCAAAACTACACTAAAACACTTTGTTTCATTACTCAATCTTGGCGAAAGCATGTAATCAAAACTTCACTTAAAAACTTTGTTTCATTAATCAATTTGGAAATTTCGTGGAGGATCTAAGTTGAGTTACCTGTCTGCAATGATTTGCCCTGATTTTCTCTATGTCGTGACTCAACTAACCTGCATTTCATAATGGTTGCCACCTGTTAAACTTCGTTTCAAATCCTTTACTCTTTGACTGATGGCAAAGAAAACATTTAACAAATGAAAAACAGAGGTTGGAGCGCTTCCCATATCCCGGAGTTTAACTTCTGTTTTATAAAAAGAATCTCGAGATTTTCTCATAAAACGTATGTTGCATTCATTAATGGAGATCAAGTTTCGATCTTACCTTGTTTCTCACGAGATCTTCTTCAACTAACTCTGCTTTCTCTGCTAGTCTCCTTGGCTTATCTCTTAATCTTCTCTGGGTTTCCTTCTTATCACTCTGATTTCCAACTGCTATATCTCTTGCCTTCTCCTTCTCAATTCCCTTTCCTTTATTTCCATGTTTCTTCTCTCAAAACACTCGTTTCAGGCTCACAACTGTAAATTAATGGCTTATGCAACACTTTGTTGCTCTCCCTAAGCCTTCAAAATGGTTGTGATGGTGGAGAGAAAATGATTTTCACCACGCATTGTGTGTAACAATGGCGGATTATGTGTGAATCTGTATTGAATGCAAACTCTCGGTGTTGTTCTAAAACATTTACTATTGTATTTTTAAATTTTGTTTTACTGTTCCACTTGCTGCATTTTCTGATTGCTTCCATCATGGCTATCCTTCATTCCATCATGGTCATCTTGCATACCAACCCACAGTGTCGTCACGGCATTTATTGCTTTACCTTGACTGATATATCACTCATGTCATCGTATTGTTTGCATACCATATGTTCTATTACCGCTAGCTCGTATTGTTATGCATTGCATTTTGATTGTCATGTTGAATAGTTTTGATTGCATGGTTTATGGTCTCGTCTCAATTCAACTGTCTTCATACCTCTCCTACATATCCATTACCTCCATTACCTACTTCTTATTCCTCTGAAACACTCGTAACATTTGTTTGCATTGTATTGTCATCACACGATTTTCTTTATAATAACCCTTGCACTCAATAGTATCATTCTTATGTGCTTTTATTTATAACTCATCAAAATAAATTATTTTGATTTCTTCCACTTTATATTACTTTATAATGCGCATGTTTCCATATGTATTTATTTCAATATATATCTTTTAATTTTAAAATGACCATATTTAGGTCATGTTTAAAATTAATTCCATGATACTAATGTCATGTATGGTTGTGCAAGTTCTAGGGTTTCAACTATTGAACCCTTCATTCTAATCCCTTTTTCTTTTCAAAAGAAAAATACTTAGGGTTATGAAATTAAATGAATATGGAATATGTAAATGGAATGTGGAATATAAGTATAGAATATGAAATGAATATTTGGAGGATGTTTATAGGATTAAATGTAGGATAATGGGTATGAATATATAAATAGGATGAGGGTAATGGAATGAATATGTAAGTAAAAAAAATAGGATGAGAGTAGTGAAAAATTAAAATATGCATTCAAGTACTAACTTCATTTTAACAGGCTCTAAAAAGTTCTAAAAATTTCGAATTTTCAAGAGCAAAACTTTGTACTCATAGTACTTTTACTCCCTGGTAGTATTAGATGATGTCCTTTGGTCAAATGTCTTTGATGAAATGTCTTGGATAGACTGAGATATAGACTTTATTTCTGATTTCTATTCTTACATCCTTCATTGATTCAAGTTCATTGATTGTTGATGTTTTTTAAGTCCCTACTGCAATTGGTACTTGATAATTCAAGTCCCTACAATCATGTATTGTTTTATGCAGTATATACATGTTTTTTTTCTAACATTTCAAGTCCCTTCTGTACAATTTTTCCAATAATGTTTCAGGTCCCTTCTGTGATACAATTCAAGTTCTTTCTTCAATTCATTTTCTCAAACTTCCAGTTGATCCACTGAGTTCCTTTTGCAACTTCCCCCTTGCTTATCTGAAGACTTGTCCTCAAGTCTTGTTTTGTTTTGGAGGTTCATTCTGCAAAATCAAACTGTTGTGAGAGTAAAACAAAAATTGTGAATTCATACAGGCCAAATTAGTTGGTTTTCCTCCATGAATTCTTGTTTTCTTTGTGCTAGTTGTATGGTTTTCACTAGCAAACTTATTATTATTATTATTATTATTATTATTATTATTATTATTATTATTATTATTATTATATCATTTTATTTTTTTTATTCTTCTTCTTCTGGAGTACTAGAAGGCATATTGCTATGTTGTTCCATTACTTCCAGATTTGTCTCTTTTGTCATTTGTTTCACAAAATCTTCTTTATTGATAGGCTTATTGTAAACTTTAAGCCTATGTCTGTTAACTAGAAATGAAGTAGACTCTTGATCAATTGTTTTTATCTGAATAGCTCCATTATCAAATATTTCTTCTATCTCATATGGCCCCAACCAATGAGTTGTAAACTTTGCCTTGAAATCTTTGAATTTGGAGTCAAACAGTAATGCCCAGTCTCCCTTGTTGAATGTCTTGTTTTTGATGAATCGATCATGCCATTTCATTCTTTTCTACTGCATCAGTATTGTTTGTTCCACTGCTTGTTGTCTATATTCATCCAATTGATTCAATTCCATTATCCATTGTTATTATGCTTCAGAAAACTCTTGTCCTAACTTTGTTGCTAACTTGAATGTGTGTATCTGAAATTCTATGGGCAACAAGACTTCTTTTTCATACACTAACTGGTATGGACTGAACCCAATTGTGTTTTTCCATGTTATTATATATGCCCATAGTGCATCTCTTAACTTTTTTGACCAGTCCTTCCCATTCATCTGTCCTGTCTTCGTCATTATATTTTCTAGGACTTTATTTGTTGACTCCACTTGTCCGTTTTCTTGAGGATGGTATGGAGTTGATTTTCTGTGTTTGATCTTATACTTTTATGTAAGATCACAATAAAGTTTTGAAGTGAATTATGTGCCTTGGCCAGTCACAATCTGTCTTGGTACCCCAAATCTAATAAAGATTTCCACAAAGAGGAATGTGACCACTCTATTTTCTATTTCTCTTGCTACCACCTTTGCCTCAATCCACTTAGTTACATAGTCTATACCTACCAAGATGTACTTCTTTCCATTTGATGGTGGTTTTATTGGTCCCACAAAATCCAAATCCCATTACTCGAATTGTTCTATGAGCACTTGTGGCTTAAATGGCATTTCATCTGATACTATTGTCCGTCCTATTCTTTGGCAACTATCACACCTCTTGACATAGGCTTTGGAGTCTTTGAAGATCGCTGGTCAATAGTAGCCGAGTTACAGCACCTTATAAGTTGTCTGCTTGTTTGCAAAATGACCACCACATGGCTCGTCATGACATGATTTCAAAATTTCTAGTATTTCATCTTCTCTAACACATTTTCTTATTATCAAATCAGAGCTTGTATAAAATATATCAACATTCACCTAGTTATATCTAGAGCTTTCTCTAATGACTTTTCGTTTTTGTTTCTTTGTGAACTAAGCTGGTAATTTTCCAGAGGATAAATAGTTTGCTATATCTGCAAGCCATGGTGTTATTATAGTTATTGCAAACAGATGTTCTTTTGGGAAATTATCTGAAACAGTATTTGGATCACCAGGTATATGAAGCCTTGAAAGGAAATCAGCTACTTGATTGTCTTTCCCTGGTCAATCTTGAATTTTAATGTTGAATTCTTGCATTAATAGTAACCATCTTGTTATTCTATCATTTGTGATTGCTTGGTTCATTAATTTTTTGATTGTTGAATGGTCGGTGTGAATGAACACTTGGTAGCTTGTTATGTGATGCCTGAATTTGTTTACTGCATGTACTACAACTAACATTTCTTTCTCTATGACTATGTAGTTCAATTCTGCTGGTGTTAAGTTTTTACTTATGATGTATATAGCATAATTGAACAGGTTTTCTTTCTGTCCAAGTGATGCACCTATAGCAGTATCACATGCATCAATGGAAATATGAAATGGAAAAGACCAATCCGGTCCTTGAAGAATGGAAGAAATTGATAATTTTTCTTTCAATATTTGAAATGCATTTTGACAATGATTTGTCCATTGCAATTCAACATCCTTTGCAAGTAACTTGAATAGTGGTTGTGCTATTTTACAGAAATTTTCAATAAATCGTCTATAATAGCCTGCATAAGCCAAGAAACTTCTTACCTCCTTTTGATTTGTAGGTGGCATTAAATTCACAATGACTTGTATTTTCACTGGATCCACCTTAATTCCTGATGAGGAAATATGGTGTCCCAACACTATCCCTTCCATTAACATCATGCAGAATTTTTCATTACTTAGGGACAGATTTGTCTCTATGCATCGTTTCAGAAATTTTTTAAGCTTTTTCAAACAATCGTCATATGTGTTTCCATATACAGTGAAATTTTCCATGTAGACTTCTACACATTCATGGATCAGATCAGTAAATATTGCCAAAACTGCTCTTTGGAAAGTTGCAGGTGCATTACATAGCCCAAATGGAAAAATATTATATGCATATTTTCTCCATGGGCAGGTAAATGTTGTTTTGTCCTGGTCTTCCATTGCTATTCTAATTTGATTATACCCATTAAACCCATCTAGGAAAGAAAATAATTTCTTCCCAGCTAATGAATCTAGGACTTGGTCAATAAATGGTAGTGGGTAATTATATTTTAATGTTGCCATATTCACTTCCCGGTAATCTACACATATCCTCCACTTCCCATTTTTCTTTGGTACTACCACTAAGGGAGAAACCCATTGACTGTCAGAAATAAGATAGATGAACCCATCTTGCAATAGTTTATGTAGTTCTTCTTTCACTATTTCCTTCATCATGGGGTTCATCTGCCTTTGAGACTGCCTTACTAGTTTAATCTAGTCATCAGTATAGATGTGCTAGATACATGTGATGGGATGAATTTCCTGCATATCTGTGTAATCCCAGGAAAAATCTTTTGAGTACTTCTGTAATAATGTTATTACCTCTTTCTCTTGTGACGATTGTAAGTTGTTACCAATGTTCAAATGTTTTCCAGGAAAAATCTCAATTGTTTTTAGTTGTTGTATTGGTAATTGTGTTTACAGGAAGAATATTTGTGAATGATTCTTGTAGTGATTGGATTGTGTAGGTTCCTGAAAATAGTGGTTCAAAAGATTACTTGCAGCTTCATATTGAGTTACTCTAAGCTGCTCTGAAATATTCGGTTCTAAGATGAAAAGATTTAATAGATCTTCATTCTCCTCTTCTTCTCTAAGATCAAAGACTTGATTAATACTTAGAACTGATTTAGTTTGTTGTTTTTCTTGTCCTTCAAGCATTGATACTAAATAAGGTTTTTGTGCTCGAGAATAAAGTGTGATTTGTTTTCTCTCATCTCCATGTGCAATAATCATACTTCCAGATCTGCATCATATAAAGGCATCAGTAGTGGCTAACCATGGTCTACCTAAGATTAGAGGATGTCCTCCCAAGTTTGTTTTTTGCTGCAAAATGAGGAATTCTACAGGATACTCCCATGAATCCAAAGAGACTATGATATCTTCTAATATTCCTTCTGGTATAACTTTAGATCTGTCTGCAAACTCTAAGATTGTAGTAGTAGATCTAATGTTGTTTAAAACTAAATGTTTCATTGTCTCTGCAGTCATTACATTTATAGTTGCTCCCAAATCTATCAATGTGTTCGGAACTAAAAAATGTTTATTGAAATAGTAACCATAGGGATACCAAGGTCAATATATTTTTCTACTGTTGTCTTTGTAGACTTGAGGCTTGCTAGTTTTTCAATGAATTGGATTGTAGTAGGATCCCTCTTCTTTTTATCAGTTTTCTTGATGCATAATTCATTTATTGTTTTAGCATAAATTGATATTTCTTTGACTACTTGTAATAAAGGAATTTTTACATAAGCATTTTTTAATTCATCCAAAATATCAAATTCAGGAAGGCTCATTTGAATTTTCTTCTCTACTAACCTCTCTAGATAGGGTGGTGTTTGAGTTATTATAGTTTTTCCTTTCTGACTTTGATTTTTTGAATGTGATGTTTCAGGTTGTTCTCCTTGTTCAACTGGTTCTTCTATGATCGGAGGAGAATTCTTCTGTAGTACTTTCCCAAACCTTAAATGGACATCACTTATGGGAAGAATGGAGTAGGTTGGAAAATATGTTTCTTCTTCCGCATTGTATGTAGGTTTATCCATTTTTTTGCTCGGATTTGCCACCGGCTGAGCTGGTAGTTGAGTTGGTCTAGGCTGGTTTGAAGACAGTTGTAGCTGTTGTGGTTGTGTTAGTAATGGTGCAGGATTCTATTGTGGAGATGTCATGGATTGTGGATATTGTTATAACTGTTGGTATGGGAATGGTTGTTGATATTGTTGCTGGTATTGATGTTGGTATTGTTGAGGATACATTTGTTGAGGTGGCTGGTTTCCATAACTATATCCTCTCCAACCTTGTGCAAATTGGTTTTGATATTGTTGTGGAGGCCAAGCTTGCCATGGCATTGGGGTATACCAAGAGTTTTGAGGAGGATACTGATAGTTTTGTTGCGGGATTTGTTGAGGAATCCTTGGCTGCCAAGGCCTTCTTAGTGTCACATAATAGAAACCCTCCGCTCCTTGTACTTCTTCCATTGGATTCATTTGCAATTCTTCTAACTTTAAACAGTTTTCTGTTGAATGGTTTTCTGTGCAAAGCCAACATACTTGAACACTATCTAAAGGACATTCTCTTAATGCATGCTTCTTTCTACATTTGGGAAAAAATATTGCTAAGATTTGTTCTTGTTCTTCTTTCTTTTTGTTTGATTTTAGAACATCTACTTGTGTCCCTAATGTACTTAGAAGATCAGTTTTGAAGTTTTCCAGCAAGCTTCCTATCTCTGCTCTTATTACCCCTTCTACTGTTGATTTTTCTACTTTTGAACTAACTTCTCTCCTTCCAACTTTCGATCTTCCTCTAGAATATTTTTGGCATAGTTCTACAATTGCATTAAATGGAAAGTTTGAAATGTCACCCTTTCCCGTTACATTCAGACTGTCAACGTATTCATCCCTTATACCTTTGAGAAAGATTGTTCAAATGGTATATTGGTTTAACAAGTGTTGTTTATACTTTTGTATATTGTAAGAAAATATTTCTAAGTATTCTTCTAAACTTTCATCTTCTTGTTGTATCATTTTGAAAACATCCTCTTTCGAGTCCCTAGGCATACAATAGGCTTGGTATTTTTTAAGAAATATTTTCTTCATGTCACCCCAAGAAGTTATTGTTCTCTCTCCTAAACCCATGAACCATTTTCATGCTACTGCTTTCAAAGTAGCAGGAAAGAGACGAAGTTTGTGTGTGTCATCTATGTATCTGTAAGTTCTACACAATATGTCAAATTCAAACATAAATGAATCAAGATCTTCTGTTGACATTCCATAAAAATTAGGCAATATAGAAGGTGGAATGTTTTGCATTTTCACATCTTCTCCTAATATTGTGCTTGTACCTAATATTGGAAAGCCAAAAGTAGCTTCCCGATCATCAATATTTTCTTGTTCATTATCATTTTGTCTTTTCTTATCCTCTTCTCTATTTCTATCATTTTCTCTTTTTTCTTCTTCCTCTCTTTGTCTTCTCCATTCTCTTTGTTGTCTTTCATATTCAATTCTTTGTTCAGGAGTAAGAATAACAAATCCTTGCCTTTGTTCTGTCATAGTTTCAACTATTTCGATGACAATTTGAGATTTAGGTTGTTGTTTGTTTTCAAAAATAGGTCGATCTATGGACTCAAAAATGGGTTGATTTACTTTAACAATTTCTTTTTGTTTTCCTGAAGTAGGTGTTGCTTTTGGAGTTTGTTTTCTTTCACCTCCCAGGCTAACAAGGTTTGTCTTTCAATTAAAGTTAATCTTTTTCATGTTCTTTATTTTTATTCTAATTCCTCTGTTGTTGGTTTACTAGCAACTGTTGTGGTTAGTTTTGATGGTCCTACTTCTATTGATGGGGGTTTTTCTTTAATAAATCTACCTTTAGGATCTCTATTTCTACGCATAAAGAAACATAACTAAGAAAAACATAACATAACTGAATCTTTATTATTTTTGTTTTATCAATTTTTTTAGATTTCTTTTATCTTGTTGATGAATGCCTCCCTAGCAACAGTGCCAAAATGTTTGGCTAACTTATTAACACAAATTAACACAATTATTCATTATCAATCTAGGTTTGTAAAACTTGAAGGCATGTCCACAATGTATGGATATCAAATGTAGCCAAGCTTAGAAGATAAAATATGAAGAATTAAGGAAAGGCATATTACAAATATAAATCTATTTAAACAATTTCTAATTTACTTCTGCAATATATGAGAGATGAAGTGGCTCTTAACTTAAGAAATTCATTTGTGTCCTTCTTCTACAATATCACTTGATGAATAGAAATCAAAAAATCATTAATTAACAACAACTTAAAATGCATAAATAAACAATGAAGGAGACTTGTAACTTAAGAGATCTTTGATATTCCTCATCACAAATTCACTCATCATCATGCTATTGTTATAAAACTGAAATTGCATAAAACTGCTTGAACACAATAAAGATGAATTCTATTTTTGATCCATTAATCCAATAGAAGGAGTGTTCAATTTGAACACTTTGTTGACCCTTCTTGTCAAAATGATAAACAAACTAAGATTCATCAGAAACATAAATCATCACACATCAATTCAAGTAAGAAAATATGAAACAAAACAAGTAAACAAATCTGAAGCAACTAGTTCATGAAAATTAAGCTAGTTTAACAATGAAGTGTACTTAGCTTGGAGTGGGGGCCATCCACCCTTTCCTTGCACACTTGAAGTTGTTATCAACTACTGCTACTTCAGTCACTCATCCACACCAATGAACAGCAAAATGGAAGTAGAACAACTTATTTAAATTAACTTCAAATATTCAAATGTCTCAACATAAAATTATACAAAAACTACATGCCATAAGCCTTCAAAGTTTTGGCTTAAATAGAATATCATGAAACAAACTGATCTAAAGTTTGTCTAACAACTATATCTACTCATATCCATCTATTCAATTCGAATCCATCCAATATATCACTAAAAATATGGACAATCCCATGAAATCATAAAACTGCCCTATTTCCTAGGGATTTTCTGGACGATTGGTCCTGTTTGACCAAGTTTGACCGAGCTTGATTTAGCTTGTTTTGACAAACCAATTGGAGTTAGTTCAATCCTAGTTCCCAATATTTCCATACATGTATCCAGCTCATGCCGAGGTGTCCTGCAAATATGACATCCATATAGCTATTATGGATATTTCTGATTCTGTCCAAAAATTGCACTTGAAATTCAATTTTCATAAAAAAAATTCTAGAAATTGCAAAATTAAAATTAAATACCTGAATATCCATAAAATACATCAAAATGAGGTGGATACCATGGAAAATGGATGGATAATATAAGAACTAAGTAAGTTTCCTTAAGCAAAAATGGACCAAAAATGAGGGCCAACCAAGAGTATTAGTCTTAGATTTGTTTTCTTTTTCTTATAGTTGTTGGAATTTACTCTTCTGCAGTTTACTTTTCTACAGTGTGCTTAATGGGTTTTCATAATTATAGGATTAAAGCCACTAAAGTCTCAAGACCTAATAAGCTACATGTATACAACCACATGAACATTGTTAATGAAAGATTGTGGTTCAAAACCTGATAAGCATTACAGTCCCACAGTCCAGTGAAAAGTGATAATCCTTAGTGATTAGTTCTTTCTAGTGTTAATTGTTACCATAGGTTAGAATAGGCTCTAGTCCTACATTTCTTGTGCTTGCATCTTTAAGTCTTATGCCCGCAGATTGATAAATAAATGTTGGAACTAGAATACTTATAATTTCACCAATATTTTTGGCGTTTTTGTTAGGGAGATGCTAAAGGGATTAGAGCATAGTTGTTTTCACAAGTTTTTTGTGTGATCTTAGTTACAGGGAAACTAGAGGGCAGAGAATGCGGTAAGACGTGAGTGAAGAGTCACGCATCCACTTTGCTTGGGGGTTGCTCCAAAGTCTGGTTATCTCTAATTGATTTTCTAATTTCTTTTTCATATGTGTAGAATTATAGGTAGGATCCAAAATCTCATTTTTCTTTCTTTTCAAGTATGTTTTCCTTTAGATTGATGCATGGAAAGAAGATAACCCTAACTTGTGTGAATAGATAACTTGGTGACAGTAGGATTCTAGTAGCATGGTCACACTTCGAGTACATGATTGGTTTTCTTTCCTTTGTTTTAAGTGCATTTCCTTCTTATTTCTTTAGGATTTTTAATAAGAATTCTATACACTAATCCATGTGCATGACATGGATTAGAAACCAACAAAGAAATATTCAAGGATGATCAAGAGTTTGGAATATCTCTCTCAAATCCTAGCAGTAGCTGGGATCTCTTCTTCTCAGGAAGAGAAAATATTGATAGTAGCCAAGAAATTATTTTCCTTCCCAAAATTGATAGAAGAATAACAACTCCATGAATGACATCCGCGCGAATATATTTACTCTTGCAAACTTGGTGGGGAAACTGAACAATCGTGGACTACATTTTATGGAGAGAAAGCATTAGAACCTGAGATCGAATAATCTTTTACATGCCTATCTACAGATCCTCTAAGCACACAAGAGAATAATCACCTAATGCTACAAGTTCTGCATGGCATTGTAAAGGAGGATATGCCAAATGGGCAAAAAAAAGAGGTAAACCAAGAGCATTTTGATTTTATTGAAAGTTGGTTTCAAGAAACTATAAGGCCATATCACTCCTTCATTCTTCCTTACTTCTTGACATCATCATTAAAACATTTGGTTCTTCATACTCAGGTATGCATTGAACATTTTACTCTAAACTTGAGTATAAATGCATTTTTATACTTGTTACCTACATGGTTACATTGGAATACTCATATAATTGAGGGGAGGAATTTCTTTTTCTTAAGTAGAGTAGGATAATAAATAAATGTTGCATATAATAGTTAGTTTAGTTCTAAAATATATTCCAACATCTTTCTCATTTGTTTTGTATAAGTGGGGATGTTAACAACTAAAAAGAAATTAGCTGAAAATGGGAGATCTATGTTCATATTGCATATTTTTTTTTGGGGTATCTATCAGTTGCATATTGTTTTAATGAAGATTGTCACTCAGTCTTATTTAAATAACAACATGATTCAACTATTAATTTTCTTTCCCACTTATTATTACTTTATGATAGTTAGATTTGTTTCTAGTTTTTATTTTCAATGAAGTAAGTTATGGCCATTATGTTTGGAATCTCATGTGAAGTTGGAAATGATTGCATTGCAACATTGTCTAGTATTACATACCAATTGTTTAGTACCATATTTTATATAACCAGTATCGAGAATTCCTGTACTGATTTTCCATTTTCAAGAAAAAATAGAATTCAAGGATATTGTTCATTTGGGATGCATAAATACTGGAATAATATTTTCAAAGCAGAAAAGACATCACCATCAACACTTTGGGGAGTATTTGATTATATCTTTATTCTTTTCCTTAATTTGTTAAAAGTTTTGTATTCATGCTTTATCATTAAGATATTTATTTCATGAAGATGATTGAATAAGCAATCATTTTCATAAAAGTTGAATTAAATGATAATTCCAAACTATTCATAGTTGATATACCTTTTCTTTTTTAAAATTTCATTTCTCTTATTCATATAGATTTCTGATTATCAATACAAAACAGTTGCTCAAAATATAGTTACCAAAACATACTAAGGGGATTAAAACAAATTTAAGAGGTCCATACAATGATATTGATACAAAAGAAACTTTAATACTATAACCATAACACTAAAGCATGATATTCGAAGCATTTTATTAAGACTTGCAGGAGAGTTACTAAAGTCTCTATTCATAGTGGAATACTACCTTAGAGGCGAAAGCATACATGGAAACTATGATTAGTAGGACTTTAGGTGTCTTTTGGTTATTCTTTGGTAGTCTCATCCATCTCACATTAAAATAACTCATTCATGTTAAGTCCTTTGAGTACCTATAAGTACCTTATGCATCTAAGACATTATGCAGGTAATCTAAGTCACTGTAAAAGGTATCATCCTATGCCTTTAAGAGGCTTTCGGAAGTCGCTCCCCCATCTACCAATTTCAAAAGCAATATCCATTACCTAAACCTAAAATGGTAGGAAGCATGGGACTAGAGCCTTCAATGTAAACTAGGTTTAAGAGGTTAACCCGTCGAGGCTATGGACACTTACTGGCAGTGGGTACTGGCCTATGATACCACTAGGAAAACCCATCGGGGCTATGGACGCTCATAAGAAATGGGGTATTCTGCCTAAATAAGTGTCAACCAAACCAATGCTTTTGACTACACGTATGATGGTTACTTTATAGTGTTACAATAAAAGAAGCATGTGTGGATGAAGTCAAGGGTAAAAAAGAACTCCATAAATTTGCTGCTAAAGAATGGCTTTAAAGCAATCTTGAGTCCTCTATCATTGATTTTTCATACTATATCTAAGATTTAATTATCTTAGAAGTGGGACCTATGATAACAGAGAATTAATAAATTTCAACTGCAAAGCTTATCTGTAATACTTAAATAACTATAATACTTTGGGATTTGATTAGTGATAACTAATTTTTCATTGGTTCATCATTTGTTGTGATCATAAAAAGCCTCCTACTTACAAAGAAGGAGAGCCTCTTAAATTTATAAAAGGTCTCTTTCTTAAGCATAAGACTATTAAAGATTGATGAAATCATATGTAATGAGTGATTTGGAATTTATTTTATGATTAATGTTGGTTTTACATCATTTTAATAAATCTGAGATGATTTCTTTTTGTTTGGTATTCATCTCATTAGTTCCATTGTTTTGTTTTTCAAGTTCCTTTATATTATATCCATCTCAACAACCCTCCTCGCTTCTTCAGTACCTGACTTTGTTGCATGAGGACATGCAAAACCTCAAGCATGGGGGAATGGTTGTTGGGGAATTTTCAACATCTTCATTTCATTCTCTTTAGCTTCCTTCAACATATCAGATTGAAACTCATCAATTCTAGATCATTCCAGACTCTCAGATTTACTCTGCCTCATCTTTCGCTTCATACAACTTCCATTGCAGCCTACAGTACAAATCAGAGTTCAAAAGGTATATTTGAGGTAAAACATGTTTAAAGGCTCTTTAACTCATTAAAATTTAAGGAATCTTGATGATTAACTTCTTCCTATATATTCACCTTTCTTAAACCACCATTTACAAATCCATTAATGCATATTCTATTTTCAAGTCCATATTTATTTAGCCATTATCTTTATTTGTCACCTTATAGCATCCATCATTCCTTCCTAGTCCATATTTTGTTTGCATGAGGACATGCAAAGTCTTAGGCATGGTGGGGGGGGATGTTGAGCCTAGGATATATTATCATATTGGCTATCCAAACCTTTCATTTATGAGTCATATTCATACCCTTACAACATATTTCGTAACTATCATATTACCAATTTTTCCTAAATGCATTCATTTTACCTTGTGGTTAATTATTAATGATTTCTTGTATTTTTAATGATTAAATGAGTTTTTAATGTGGTCTTGTCAATGACAGTTTACTAATGTGGTTATGTGGCCAAGCAGCATGTTCGACTATGAAAATTTCTATCTTCGTATCAGTTCAACACATTCGTACTTAATTCTGCACTCGCACAAATGGAGGGGAAATAATTCAAAATTATAAAATATGTTTTTATTTTCTCTAGCATGGTAAATTAGGTGCCACATGGACCTAATATGCTAGTACAAGCCTTGGAATATACACAGCTCACACATCGGATCCTAACACATTATTTAAGTTACAACCAAAAATAGTTGACAGTTTTGGAACTACCATGTTTTGTCTATATTTCCATGAAAATGGTGGAGAATCACAAGAATCTGTAAAATGGGTTTTTAGAAAAAAATAGCAATTTATTTGAGTCTCAGTCCATATCCAAAAATTAAATACAGTTTAAAATTTATAGTTGGTTCTTTCAATCTGTTTTGTATAAAATTTATGCAAAACCCAAATTGGAAAAAGATTCAAATAGTCATCTTTGGGCGCGATTTCCGAGGCCATGGAAGCGAATCAGGAAATTACAAGAGAGGTTTTGTTCATAGTATAACAAATTAGAATCCATAGAAACATATTTCCAAATTACATCATGGTGGATAAGATATGGTTAGTTATTTAAGACAAATTTGTATAAAATTGCAAAAAAACCAGAATTATGAGATTTTCCTCTAAAATTGTAAATTCGTTTTCTCAGTTAAGGGGATTGGATCTTATCTTTCCCCAATGAATTTTATGTATAAATAAGGTCTCAAATGACAAAGATCAAGAGGATTTTGTTCATTATTGTAACATAGGAGATCAATGATTAGTTTTTGGAGATATTTAGAGAGTTGATTTGTAACAGATATTTTTGATGTGAATAAAGAATTGATGGTTGTTGAATTGTGGTACATCTTCTTAGCTTGATATGAGATTTTTTTAGTAGCACTAACTTCCTGGGAAGGGCCCCTCGGTGTGGGTAAGTGATGTTATGCTTCATATCTTTTGCTTCCTGGGAAGGGCCCCTCAGTGTGGGTAAGTGATGTTATGCTTCATATCTTTTGTAGATTAGTTTTACATCTAGCAATTTAGTTTTATTTTGCAATGAATTTATGTTAGATAAAACTTATATCTATTCATTTTCATGCTCTCAATTTAGTGTTTAGTACTTCCCTTTAGGTTTAAGAAGTGCATTCCATTTGATTTCGTATTTTATTTAACGTTTCTTTCAATTTTCATTATATTTGTATTCCACATAGTACTAGTATTAGATTTGTTTGCTTTTGTTTATAGTTGTCGGCATTTACTTTTATGTGATTTACTTTGCTGTAGTGTGTTTAATGGGTTTTCATCACTATAGTATTAAAACCATTGAAGTCTCAAGACATAATATGTTACATATATACAACCACATGAACTTTTGTAATGAAAGATTGTGGTTCAAAACTGGATAAGCATTAGAGTCCCATAGTCCAGTGACAAGTGATAATGCTTAGTGATTAGGTCTTTCTAGTGTTAATTGTTAGCATAGGCTAGAATAGGCTCTAGTTTTTCATTTTCTGTGCTTTCATCTCTAAGTCTTACGACTCTAGATTTATAATTGAATGTTGGAATTAGAATACATATAATTCCACCAACAATATGCCTACATTAGCATGTCTAAATGTGCTTCTATTGGGTTTATACAACATAATTTTGGGCATGGATTGGTTGTGACTTCTTAGGACTAAGGTATATTTTTATGAGAATGATATTGAGTGCTTGGATGATGATGGAGAGAAGATAATATTGCGGGGAAAGATGAAGCCTACATTAGTGAGAATGGTTACAACTATGCAAGCTAAGCACAGTTGCAAGATAGGGTATCTATTATTTGCAGTGCATTTTTTAGTGACAAGGGGAAGGATGTTAAAGACAATGAATTTCTAAAGAGGCATCCATTTTTGCAGTAGTTTCAGGATGTGTTTCCTGCAGATATTTCAAAGTTACCACCTCATAGGGAAGTGGATTTATCTATTGAGTTGGTACCAGGAGTAGCACTAGCATCAAAGGAACCTTACACGATGAGCACTCCAGAGTTAGTGGAATTGAAGTTGTGGCTTAATGAAACGCTTGAAAAAGGATACCTAAGGCTGAGTGTGTCGCAATGGGGTGCACTAGTGTTGTTTGTAAAGAAGAAGGATGGTACTCTCAGGTTGTGCATTGATTATAGGAAATTGAATAAGGTAACCATCAAGAATAGGTATCCATTTCCAATGTTTGATCACTTGAAGGGAGCAGCAGTGTTCTCAAATATTAACTTGAGATTAGGATATCATCAGGCACGCATCAAAGAAGAGGACATATACAAGACCACGTTTCGTACCAGGTATGGGCATTATGAGTTTGTGGTGGTTTCTTTTGGTCTTACTAATGCTCCAAATACTTCAAAGAGTTTGATGAATATTGTGTTGTGTCCTTATCTAGACAAGTTTGTGATAGTGTTCATTGATGATATATTGATATATTCTAAGAATGAGGAAGAGCATGCAAAGCATCTAGCAACAATGTTAAGATTGTTGGGAGAGTATCAGTTGCATGCCAAGCTCAGCAAGTATAGTTTCTTTCAGACTGAATTTCATTACTTGGGGCATGTTGTTTCCAAGGAAGGTATAGCAGTGGACCCGAAAAAAATTAGAGCTATCATGGAGTGGCCAGCTCCTACGAATGTATATTAGGTCATATCATTAATGGGAATAGCAAGTTATTTCAAGAGGTTCATCAAGACGTTATCATGGATTTGATATCTTGTTACATCCTTGCAGAAAAAAGGAAATAAGTTTGAGTGGACTGAGGAGTGTGCAACTAGTTTTGAGTAGTTGAATCTTTTTCTTACAAATGCTCTGGTCCTTAAGATCGCGGATCTTGACAAAAAGTTCATGGTATGCATAGATTGTTTCAAGAAAGGACTTGGTGTAGTCCTAATGTAGGAAGGACAAGTGGTATGCTACGAGTAAAGGAAGTTGAATGAGCACAAGCAAAATTATCTGACTAATGATCTTGAGTTGGCATCTATCATTCATGCGTTGAAGATGTGGAGACATTATCATCTTGCCAATAGATTTATTTTGATGAGTGATCATATTAGACTGATGTAGTTGTTTTACCAACCTAATCTAAAATTTAGGCAAGCTATATGGTTGGCTACTCTCAGTGAGTTTGACTTCGAGATCAGATACATTAAGGGCAAGGAGAATATGGTTGCAGATGCTCTCAGTAAGAGCGTGGGGGTGAATCATATTGCAGCTATGATTTCTTATGGGACATATTTGCAAGAGTAGATCTTCTAGGTAGGACAACGTGATGACAAATACCAACATCTGAAGCACAAATTACAATAGCAGGGTGAAGGTGATAGGGATTACCAGTATGATCTCATGACAGATGGCTTGGTTAGATTCAAGAACAAGATTTATGTGCCAGATGACAATGAGATCAAGAAGCTTATCTTGAGGGAGTTTCATGTTAAATCATATTCAGGTCACCTGGGATATCCGAATACATTGAAAATAGTTAATAAATTCTATCATTAGTCGAAATTGAAGAAAGAGTTGGTTTCGTTTGTTGCAAGGTGTTTGTACTGTAAACATGTAAAAGCAAAGTGTAAGCATCTAGTTGATTTACTATAGCTGATTCTGATTCCAAAGTGGAAATGGGAGGTCATTTCCATGGACTTCATTACAGGTTTGGCAAGGTTTTCCGAGTACATTGAAGCAGCATGATTCCACCATGGTTGTGGTTGAAAGGTTGAGTAAGGTAGCTCACTTCATTGCAGCCAAGTCTATGAATTCAACTAGTGAGGTAACTCAGATCTTTATCAGAGAGATAGTGAGATTGCATGGTGTTCCCAAGAAGATAGTATCAGACACAGATGTCAAGCTCACTTCCAGGGTTTGGAAGGAGTTGTTTGCAAGCTTGGGGAAAAAGTTGGCTTTCATTATATCTTACATGTCTCGACAAATGGAAAGACATAGAGGGTTGACAGGATTCTTGAGGACATGTTGAGGATGTATGTCATGCATTAGCAGAGGAAGTGGGAAGAGTACCTTCCATTGGTAGAGTTTTCATATAATAATGGGTATTAGTAATCCTTGAGGATGAGTCCCTTTGAGGCTCTTTATGGATGGATTTGTAATACTACTATCAACAGGGTGTTGATTCAACCAGATATGTTGGAAGAGATGGAGCAGAAAATGCAGGTTATTAAGATGAATTTGAAGGAAACACAAAACAAGTAGAAGAGTTATGCAGATCAATACAGGGCATTCAAAGAGTTTCAGGTTGGGAAGCATGTGTACTTTCACGTCAAGCCCAAGAAGACCTCCTTGAGGATTGGATCATGTGCCAAGTTGACATCTTGGTATTGCAGGCCTTTTGAGATCCTTGACATGATTAGACAAATGGCCTACATACTTGCACTACCTCCAACAGTGAAATTCCACGATGTTTTCCATGTTTCATTGATAAAGAAATATGTGCAAGGTGTTTATCATGTGATTAACTAGTATGTATTACAAGTGGAACCAAATAGATAATTCCATCTAGAACCACGATGCATATTGCAGCGGAAATAGTTCATGATCTCGAACTGAGAAATCAAGCAAGTTAAAGTGCAGTTGAAGCACTTTGGGCTCGATGAAGTTACATGGGAGACCGTTGATCAAATGTGGCCTTTGTATCCTTCATTATTTATTATGTTGAAAATGAAACAAGAAAATCTTGATTTGATTTTCCCTAGAATTAAATTAGGAGAAAAAATTGTAATTCCACATCACAAGACAACTTGTATGAGTTAACTAAGTTAATTTGACGTAGTTGGTTTAGTTAATTCGAATTGAGGGTCTAACTTGAGTCATGTAGGTGTCTCCTACTTTATAGGAGCCCTGGTTGAGTTTATTTTGAGTTGTAATTAATTAATTTAGTTTAACTAAGTTAAAGTCAATTAAACTAGTTCCAACTGATGGAGGAACTAGTAGGATGTCTAACAGTGGGGTGATGTTTCATGTTTTCAACCAGTTAACTGATAATTCAACCATAAATAACTCATGAATGTGTGATCTAAAAGTTTCCCATTTGAGATTGGAGTTCAAGGCCAATATACTATCGGTTATACAATCATCCAAATTGTACAAGTGGTGCATGCAGTCAAAGGAAGGCCTATGATGGATTGCACAATTCCAATTGAGGAATTTCCCTAGTTAATAGGGGTTAATTCTCAAGGAAATAGGGACTTGTGAAAGCAGAAAATTGGTTAAGTATTGGCCAAGGCTTGTCTAGGAAGTTGTGAGGCAGGTAGAGATAGTGCAAAGTTTTCTCGGGATTTAGCAAAGCATTATAATCTTCTCATATTTTATAACTAATAAAATATACAGATAACATGGGTTTTTAGTTGTGGCTTTCCCCAAGAAATCATTGTGTAATGTGTTGATTGAATTCTTTCTCTTGTATGCTTCATGATTTCTTGATCGGTTAATTGTTTCCGTTGATTAGTAGAGTAGATTCAAGTTTTTTTTTAGCATATTACATAAGAATTTTGAATATACAAGGAATTTATACATGGTATCAGAGTTGAAATCACAATAGAAGAGAATAATTCGAAGTTTGTGCAATAGGTTTGAATTTCAAGATCAATGTTGCAGGCTTTCTCCAGGACAAGAGATGACTTCCACTAGACTCAAGATTGAGTATGCTATGGAAGGAACCACAAATTTTGTGGCATGGAAGATCTGCATGGAGGCAGTATTACATGACCATGGGTTGCTAGATTACATCAAGATAGATGTAGTAAAAACCCCATCATCTGATGCCCCAGGATCTCTCTTAGTGGAAGAAGGATGTAGCCAAAGAGAGGAGGATCATATTGGAGGGAGTTTGAGATCATATTGCCTCTAATCTCCATGGGAAGGAAAATCCATTTGTGATGTGGAAAACAATGACTGGCTTGTTTGAGAACAACAATGACCACAAGAAGTTGGCACTGAAGGACAAGCTTTGAAGCATCAAGATGCAAAAGAATGACATAATTCCGCAATACTTGAGCAAGTTTACACAATTTCTTGAGGAACTTGGTGGGGTCATTATTATTGTTCCAGAAGAAGATTTGGTAGCTCTAACTCTGTTGGGTTTTCCAAAGAGTTGGCACAGTTATCAAGATTTTGTTAATGGTAGAGATAAACAACCAAGTTGGGAGCGGTTATGGTATGATCTAGTGCAAGAAGAAAATAAGGCAAGACAATCGAGATGGGACCTCATCCAAATAAGTGGAATAGGACCTTGCATTAGTCAGAAAATGAAAGAAAGCCAAGGGAAAGAAGTCCCAAAGTGAGGAGGGCAAGAAGAAAGACTTTACCAACATCAAGTGCTTTCACTTTCATGAATTTGGGCAATATGCCATGAAATGTCCACAGAAGAAAGCAAGCAAGAAGGAACCTGCATTAGCAACAATAGGTGAAGCTCTAGCTTTACAATTCAAGCTTGATTTTACTCTCATTTCATGCATGGAAAGCATAGTAATGAGAAGCATGTGATATCTCAATATCAGTGCCTCGTTCCATATGACAGGAAATAGAGATTTCTTCAATGACTTGGAGGAGAAACACCTCAAGCAAAACATTGAGTTTGGAGATGACGGAAGATACAACGTGACCGGTATCAGTGCAGTTACTTTTCAGAAGGATTTTGTCTTCCCTCTCGGACTCAAGGATGTGATGTTTGTTCCAGAAATAAAGAAGAATCTAGTTTCTGTCGCGGTATTGGAAGACCATGTCTACACTTTGATATTTAGCAAAGGAAAGGTTTTCCAAGTCAAGGACCCATATGCACTTAAGGTCGAAGATGCATCAAAATCCTTGAGGAGCAAGGAAAAGGTTAGAGACTTGGTGGTTGAGAGGGAGCATAATTCACATCTCAAAATGGAGACTCAAAAGCAGCCTTAGCAAGTTGTGGAGCAACCATAAATGGAGAAGAAGAGAGGAGACAAAGTGGATACACCCACTTGAGCAGAGACCTCCAGTAGGGGGAAATTCCAAGCTAAGTGGGTAGAAGGAGCACATGCATCCATACCTCCAGGTGTGAGGTGGGGCGATGTGAAGCAATAGTCCCAAGAGTTACAGAAATTTGGGTAGGGTCCATTGAGGTGTTTTTTGTCTCATGAGTCATTACCTTGCTATAAGGGCCCACAGTATTCAATAGAAAGAGGATCAATGTCAATCAGATATTGAGGAGTGCATACCAAAGTTGACAGCAGAGAAAGAGGCTCAGTAGACGAGTCAACAGTAGCACAATTTTCCCAGTAGATAGTTGCAAATTGATTCAATGATTATTTTTATTTATTTTTTATTCTTAGTTGCAGATGTTGCAGTAGCAACAACAACAATGAGAGGTGTTGCATGCAACACATTACAAAGGTGTTGGACCAAGGTAGATGTGAATCCCTTTCTTGTTGAGAGGGAGTGTTGAAAATGCAATAACAAATCCTGATTTAATTTTACCTTGAATTAAATTAGGAGAAAAATTGTAATTCCACATCACAATACAACTTGTACAAGCTAACTAAGTTAATTTGACTTAGTTGGTTCAGTTAATTCGAGTTGGCGGTATAACTTGACTCATGTAGAGTGTATCCTACTTTATAGGAGCCCTGGCTGACTTTATTTTGAGTTGTAATTAATTAATTCAATTTAACTAAGTTAAAGTTAGTTAAACTAGTTCCAACTGATGGAGGAACTAGTAGGAGGTATAATAATGGGGTGCTACTTCATGTGTTCAACCAGTTAACTAATAATCTGGCCATAAATAAATCATGCATGTGTGATCTAAGAGTTACCTAGTTGAGATTGGAGTTCAAGACAAATGTACTATCAATTATATAATCATCCAAATTGTACATGTGGTGCATGTAGACAGAGGAAGACCTATGATGCATTACGCAATTCCAATTAATGAATTTCACTAATTAATAGGGGCTAATTCCCAAGGAAATAATGCAAGAAAATAGGGACTTCGGCAAGTAGAAAATTGGTTAAGTATTGGCCAAGGCTTGTATAGGAAGTTCTAAGATAGATAAAGATATCGGGCTTGAGCAAAGCATTGTAATATTCTCATATTTTCTGACTGCAATATATAAATAACATGGGCTTTTAGTTGTGGCTTTCCCCAAGAAATCATTGTGTAATGTGTTGATTGAATTCTTTCTCTTGTCTGCTTCATGATTTCTCAATCGATTAATTATTTCCGCTGATGAGTAGAGTAGATTCAAGTCTTTGTTTTTAGCATATTACATAAGCAATTTGAATCTACAAGGAAGTTCTACATTTTGGTTCAAGCAAAATGAGTATTCAAATATATATATATATATAATATATATATATAATATATATCTATATATATATATGGTTGGAAATACCTCAATGAGTTGTGTTATAATGCTCCAATAAGCGGTATGTTTGTTTTGTTTTTCAGCAAAGTGTCATTACAAACATTGCATCGAGCTATGTTATAAAGCTCCATAGGCAATATGTTTTGTTTTCAGCGGTTTGTTGGTCATGGGTGTCATAGAACACTGAATGGAGTGTTCCCCTAAGGGGGAATGGTTTGTAACAACCTTGAGTTAAAGTTTCATCTAATAAAGGAAAAATAAGACCAAGGTCATGGGACACGTATTCCAAGCTAAATGTTGGGAAAACACCTTAGTTGGAATCACTTTTGGTTTATTTATGGCTAAAGAAATTGGAGAAGGCATTGGCAAAGGAAAAGCGACAATAATTAGCATTTGATTATGAAAATAAAGGAAAATAGGAGAAAAGGAATGTGGAGAGAAACATATTTGCATGCTAAGGAAATGTTGTGCTTTGCAAACAACCCCCCATTTCATATTATTTTTATTCATAAAAAACATTAAAATATGAAATAGGTCCCTTTAAAAATAAAATTGATATCAAAACTTTTACTTTATGAAAGTCTGATAATCAAAGGAGCGCTTTATGAATGACCCTTTAAAAGCAATATCTATTTAAAAATGGAAATAAAAGCGAATACTCGATTATTGCGATAAAGCGATCGCAAGATCGCATATCGCAATAACATAAAGGATGCAACAAATGGCCAAAAGACTTTCCGCCGATGCGATATAGTATTCGGCGATCGGCAATCGGAAATCCCCAAATGCACCACTAAAGCACCCCATATTAAAGCCCCAATGCGATAAAGCTATCGGCAATCGGCAATCGGCTCATCCCCTTGTTTTGAAACCATTGCGCATATGCCTTTCGCCGATGCAATATTGCAATCGGCGATCGGCGGGTCCCCTCGTTTCATTTCTATTGCGCATATACCTCTCGTCGATGCGATATCACAATCGGCGATCGGCGATACTCAAGCATTGCTAAAACCAGTCATGCATACCCCCCGATGCGATGCGATAAGGCACGGTTTTCAACGCAAAGTTGTTAAAGTGATTGGAAAGCCCGATTTAATGATATTTAAGGCATAATCACTCCCGCTCGGCCGCCAATGCGTCCATTGCATGCTTTAAGAGATCTTTCCACCAAATATTGGTATAATGGGCATTTATAAGGTGGCAGGCTCTATACGGTCACTTAATGGATCCATGTCTTAAGATCTGCCTATAGATTGCCTCTGCGCCAGTTTTACAAAGCAACGTATATCAACGTTCATCTTTTCATTTGCTATCAACTGTGAGTTTTATTGCTATCTCTGTGTTACGCCAAAATCGCCTCTCTGTGCAGAATACAGTTTTACAAAGGAATTCGGGCATGATGGGTAAAAAGTCGAAGAAAGTTGCAGGTGTCTCCAATCCACCAAATGCAGCGCAAGCAGTAGTAAACAGCAAAAAGGACCTGATATCCGACACAACGTGCGCAGGCCTTGCCAGAACAACTTGGCAAGGAACTTATGACTTGATAGAGGCCGAGAAACCAACGCAGACGGTAGAAGAAGCTACCGCAGATTCATTGAAGAAGTCAGAATGCACTCTAAAGGATTTCGCCGATTCCTTCCTCCATAGGATAGCGGCAAGAGAGCAAATTCTCCCATATACCAATGTCGTGAAATGGGCAATTGAAGAAATCCCCATCACAGACAGAACTTTCATCACGAAGGATGGGAGGATTTTTGGGTCATTTAAGCTAGAAGATCTGAGGCAAATGTACCATTTGCCTAAGCCAGAGAA
This sequence comes from Pinus taeda, assembly GCA_000404065.3. Taxonomy (NCBI): domain Eukaryota; kingdom Viridiplantae; phylum Streptophyta; class Pinopsida; order Pinales; family Pinaceae; genus Pinus; species Pinus taeda. The sequence goes on along the minus strand of APFE031696345.1, from coordinate 8,323 downwards.
GATATATAATAGCACCTTTTTGGAGAAATTCGCAAGCGAGAACGAGATTGAGTCCGAACCTATCAAGGACTGGAGGCAAAATCCAAATAAGCACAAGCATGAATCCTCCGGTAAGTACTCAGTCGACTCTTTGTGTTCTCCTTATTGCTACGCCGATATAATGATGTGTAGATTGTGGGGTTTGCACGACTCTGCCATTTTTACCATTGAGATGGTTCCTCTCATGGAGGCGGCAGTGAACAGCACGATTATGGATTGGGCTACTATCCTTTCGGATAAGCTAGCATTAGTTGTTAGTGACTTTAGGAACAAAACTAGAGTCACAGAGAGGAAAATTCCCCCGTTCTACTACAGTGCATATATCCTGGATACCTTGTGTTTTAATTCTGAATTCCCTATTCTTGGATGGAGGTGGACCGCACAGGACCCCTCGCCCATTCATATTTACCATCGCAAGATGTGGAAGTCATCCTATAAAAGTCACATGTATCAGATTTGTAATGGTTTCATGGTTCCTGTTTATTATTCAATTTTTGATAAGCCTATTCCAAGGATCTCCTACCTAGCCTCTTTTGACTTGCTAGCAGTGGGTAGTTGGTTTGGTGAAGAGTATTTTACTTATGTTAGAGTCTTTGGCAGCCAAGCCAATCCTCATGTCCTCCCCTTATATGTCCCTCACAAACTGCTAGCAAGGGAAATTGCATACCAAATTACAGCTGAGAGCACCACACAGACTCTCAAAAAGGAGAAGAAAAGGGGCTGGCCTACTTTTCCCTTCAAATGTGGAGTCTTCGCCCTGCATGATCTAAAACATGCGGAAAAAGAAGCCACGAAGATTCAAGCTCTAAATCTTGCTACAATTCCGAATAGGGCATTCGACCCAAAGCGAACGGCATATGCTGCTTTGGAACATGCCAAATTAGCGACATTTGATCATAAAGAAGATATGTTTGATGATGTTTTCGCCTCAGCCGAATCGATATTTCAAGCCAGACAACTCGTCAAGATGCGATACAACGATGAAGGGATAATTGAGTTTAATAAACTCAGGGAGCAGAGGTTGCAAACTCTGCCTCTAGATTTATTAATGCCAACCCAAGCAGCATCATCAAGCGAGTCTGGCCAACAGCAGATAAAGGAACCTCCTGCTACAACCAAGGCCAACAATAATGAGCAGGAGGAGCAACAAAAGAAAGATCAAGAGGAGAAGCTGAAGAAAGAAAAACAAGAGCGCTTAAGGAAAGAGCAGGAAGAGCGCTCAAAGAAAGAAGAGGAAGATAGACAGCGCAAAGAGCAGGAGGACAACCAGCAAAGAGAGCAGGCAGAAATGCGGCAGAAGGAACAGGAGCAGCAAGAAAATAAAAAACAAGAACAATTGCTAAAGGAGTCTCAGTCTAAACACACCACCACCGATACTATCAAGGGTGCTATCACAGACCCTGAACTGCAAAAGGAATGGCAGCAGTTCAGCACCATTATCAGTGGGGGAAAAGACTCACAGAATACTGATACTCCTAAAACCAGCAGTGTACAGGATGATACCTCATCTCAGGTTTTAAGCGGAACCAGCGGCCCACCTAAAACTAAGAATGTGGAAATAATCCCGAAAGGTCCTAGCGACCAAATCAATCTACAAGTAGAAGATATTCCTCCATTGAATGTCTTCTACAGCCCAAAGCACAGAGCAGTGGTGAAACGATCGAAGAAGAGACGAAGGCTTGATCAACCTTCCATCTTTCCAGAACAAACGGTCATGGGCAATGTAGTATGGAAGGAGAAACTGGATCCCTCCGATGATCTGACTAAATTGTCACAGTACGCTGGAGCTTATTCAGCTGCAACCATCGACAAAGCATCGGAGGTAAGTCTTTTGTTAAAGACTAAAGACCAGGAAATCTCCACGTTGCAAACAGAATTAGCTGGAATAAAACAGAAGGTAATGCAAGCAAAAGAGCAATTAGCAGCACAACAACAGAGGACAGCGCAAGCCGACGAACAGTTAGTGGAGCAACAACAAATTAATAACCAATTGGCTCAGCAATGGGTGGAAGAGAAACAGAGGATTAATCAGCTAGCGATCCAAAAACAAAATGAATTAACGAAGGCTTTGGAGCAATTGAAAGCGGCGAATGAGCAATTGATGAAAACTAAGGATGAGCATATCGCTCAAATAACAGCGCAGCTAGAGAAGGTTAAAGGAGATTCGCAGATAACAGAGTTCAGGAAGGAGGCAATGTTGATAAACAATGCACTAATATCACAAATTTAACTCCTGTGTCAACAAATCTCTCAAGCGGAGCCACTCTGTGAATTAACTGCATCCATAAACGAACAGGTGGAGAAAGTTAGGGATGACTTGAATCAAGCCGATGAAGCTATTACTGCATATCTTGAATGGCAAGATTCGAAGTCGGGAAAGGAATCCAATTTGCCCAGAATACTTGAGGTTCATAAAGACATACTGTTTACAGAATGGCACACACGGGTGTTAAAGGTAGAGAGAGCAGCATCAAGATGTAGATCAACTTCTAGTAATTTAGTTGATATAGTTAATGACACTCTCTACCTAGCAAACATGATTTCCCAAAGCACGCCTGGAAAGATTACTACAACAAATGCATTAGAGCAAACCTGTTATCCAGAGCTAGAAGGTAGAGGAAGATTAATTGCCAGAGTTAATAGTTTAAACATGGAAACATATTGGCACTTCCTAATCAAGCCTCATGAACAAAGAGCCGCCCTTAAGTGTTTAACAGATGCCATCCAATGTATGATCCCCGACATCCAAGACGCCACCTACGCTGCCCAGCTCAGTTCGCGGCTCAACAAACCTCCTGAAATTGAGCCAATGCTTGCCATTAATCAGCTCAGATTCAAAAGGAAAGCAGCCGACAGAATGAATCATCCTCCACTCCTCAGATCGCCAGCAGAAATAGCAACAAAAAGTAATTTGATATCAGCTAAGTAGCATTTCGTTTGAGATATTAGATTAGCATAGTAGTATTTATAGACCCTTTCATGTCTTTAGAAAGGGTCGTAAAATTTTGTAATAGACTTAACAGACTGAAGTTTGCACTATTGTGCTTCAGCCTTTATTCTTTTATGAAACTCGACCAGTCGCTTTTACTTTAATGAAGAAATTTCTTGATACAATTGTGCACTATGGTCATTGATTAAGGAATGTTTATGCGTTAAGGGAAAAGCCACACATAGCGATTGATATCTGGGATTGGCCTACAGCTCAAATGGTACTTCTATCTTTGTCTGAAGTCATTCTGTGTATATGAATTGTTATGTAATTATCTTGTTATCATTGATTGTATGCATGCGTTATAACGGCAAATCTTGTTCATTCCACTATTGGGTGTTTATATGATATGCCTTTACTTTTAATCATGTATATGTTGATGATATAAATGTGCAAAGTGTAGTAATATCGCATTAAATCGTTGCGCTTAACTATTTAAGCACAGCAATCCTAAATAATTCAATATCTATGTCTTAAGGATACAGACATCTATATGTTTATCTTTGAGATATAGAGCATCAAAAGCTACACTTTAGAGCTCAATAGATTCCCGGGATAGTTTCATTTATTTATATTTTGTCAATAGTATTAGTCTTTCGCCTATCACTAGTGTTATTTATAAAGCATTCACTCATCCCATTTTATCTATTGCTGGGAAACTGGTCCCATTATCCCCAGTCGCAGCCACTATCCCAAACGGAAAAGGAGCTATACTAAGGTCTGGATCGGGTGGTTTCCCCAATGTTGTTGCAGCAATTTTCGAGGCATCAACATTTTTGGCGCTAGAAGGAGGGCCCTGACTGTGAATGGCAAGCAAACCCAAAATTACAAGTCATTCTAAGAGTAATTCTCCCTCCAAATCTCTTAGTTATTCTCGATTGCATGCTGGTTCTCCAACGCGCAATCAAGAAGAACAGGAATCAACTACCACTGCTCACACCCATCATACTTCAGAATAATTGAGTCTTGAATCCCCTGAAGTCCAGTCTCTTATCCATAAACTTCATACCTTCTCGATTTCGCCACAAAAATCTGAAGTATCACAAAGCAGTGCGACTTCGCAGTTCAATATATCTCATCCACTTACCAGACTCTAAAGTGGAAAGCTTGGTATCGAACCCATTGAGTTCCCTTTACCCGAAAGGAAAAGGGCCAAGAAAAATAGCAAATGGTCTGATAGTGAAGAACTTTCTTCCACATCATCCGTTTCATCTCCTCATCTGCAAAGTCAACCACCCACTCCTCCATTACATATTGTTGTCCACCAGGGAACAGAAGCCTCGACATCTCAATCTTCTCACCCTTCAGTATCATCTGCTTCCCATACATCTGGAATCCCAATTATAGTATCAACCACTGGTACTATTACAATGGTAGATCCATGGACCAGACCTGGCGCGGTCAATATGCCTGCACCATTGCATCCTTTACCAGATGCCCCTGAAAAGTGGCTCCCTAAATTTAACCCAGATGATGGAACTCAGGCCGAAGAACACATTAATAATTTCATGCTGTCGGTCAACTTGAAAGGGGTAATGCAAGAAGATGTGGTTGTCAGACTTTTCCCTTATACTTTGCAAGGATCAGCAGGATCCTGTATTTCTCCCTACCCTCTGGTTCTATTACCAGTTGGGATACATGCCAAGAACAGTTTCTTACTAAGTATGGAGATGATAGGTCTTTAGCAACTCTAATAAACGATCTCTCCAACCTAAGAATAGAGCATAGGGAACCCATAAAGGAATTTAATGCTCGCTTCAATAAACTCCTCAAAAAAATCCCTACAGCTTCCAAACCAAGTGAACAAATACGAAGCGAATGGTATATCACTGCCCTACTTGCCAATATAGCCATTTTTGTAGATCGGGCTGGGAAACCTACCTTAGCAGAAAACATGAAAGAGGCACTTGATGTGGAAAAACGCATCAATTCCTTAAAAAAGAAATCTGCCTTGGAAGACAGAAAAGCTAAAAAAGTTTCTTTTAAAGAAGACTCCAAGAAGAAAAGCCCAAAAGACCCATATGACATGGAAGGATTGCAAAAGGTCCTGAAAACATTATCCAACGAAATGATTGACATAAAGAAACAGGTGGCCGAAACCTCAAACAAAAGACCTTTTAGGACTTACAAGAAAATGGAAACAAAGCCACCTAATGTCATATCTAATGTAGATTCAGACCAAGAAGAAGAAGAAGAAGAAGCAACTCTGCCCACCGACGATGAAGAAGAAGTAGCTGAGTGTCATGGAATGTGGGATTTCATACTCCCCGATCCTGATACTGATAATGAAGAAGAAGCCTTCCCAGTCACCACCAGAAGTAAAAGTACTTCTGAACCTGTCCAAGCAACTTCAAAGAAAAGGAGTGCAGGTGCTACTACAACAAAGGAAAAAGTACCTCGAAAGAAACCACCTGCAGTAGTCCCTCAAAACCAGCCCTCAACTTCTACTTCCCCTTCAACTTCTAAGACGTTAGTGGTATCCGATTCAATGGAATACAACATTGTTGATGACATGAAAAAGACCAAAGCCAACATAACCATGTTTGAGCTTAGCAAACTAAAGCATCAGCAAAAGTTACTTCTTAAAGAATTGAATGCTATTCCTTCTACTCCCCTTCCTAGTTCAAAAGCTGCTAATGATTCAGGCCAATCCCCTCCAGGTATGGTTGAAGCTACAGATTCAGTCTTAATAGGGGACAGGTCAAGCTCTCATACTCCACCGTTTCTCCTAACTTATGAAATCTACAACAAAAACCTACACAACTGTTTAATTGACTCAGGAGCATCTTCTAACATAATGCCAGCTTCAGTTTGTTCCAAATTGAACATAGAGCCCCAGAATTCTGCCATCCATATTGTTCAATTAGACAGGACCAAGGTACAGGTTGTTGGAGAAATTAATTCTGTAACCGTCAGGTTGTCGGCTGATCCCAGAATAGTACAAAGGACTGACATTCTTATAGCCGATATACCTGAGTTTTACGATTTGATTTTGAGTAGAGACTGGTCCGAAAAATTACATGGGTACATTTCTACTGATTGGTCACACATCTGGCTTCCTTATAAAGGTAAGCCAAATCAAATAAAGATAGACCGAGAAAAACATATGACCCATACAGTTACCGATTTTGAACAGGAAAACCATCCTGTGGCTTTCAACAACAACATTTTGGGCAACTATTCATCAGAATCATCCTTTGGCAACTTTGTTGCCCAACCCTCCCCTTTCTCAGTTAATCATTTTACATCTCAGATTGAAAACTTTTCACAATCAGATAAGTCTAGGTGTTTTAATGATTATGAGAAAACTGTAAATATGAATGTTAATACTCCTTTATTTTGGTCTTTGTATTTTGATGGCTCCAAGTCTTCCGAAGGCTCAGGAGTAGGATGCATCTTGGTTAGTCCACATGGAGAAAAGACAATGCTATCTTGCAGGTTAGAATTCGAATGCACTAACAACACAGCCGAATATGAAGCCCTAGTTCAGGGTTTATATAAAGCAATCGGCCTTAAAGTGCAATACCTTAAAGTATTCAGCGATTCAGAAATTATTGTTAAGCAGGTTATAAATGCGATTCATTGCCTTTCCAATCACCTTAAACACTACCAATCGCTTGTGCAAGACCTTACATCACATTTCTTAGCATTTAACATTTCCTCCATTCCTAGGTCCCAGAATTCTGCTGCCAACCTACTAGCCAACGTAGCCTCCAGACTCCTACCTTCAGAAGACTACAGCCCTGATAGGTTTTCTGTAGAGTTGATTTTTAGACCTTCAATTCCTGATAATATCACTAATTGGAGGGTATTTAATCATGAAAATGATATTCTACAATTCTTAACTTCTGAAAAGTCTTATGACAATCAAATTATTGAAGAAGACATGACTCCCAAATAAAAGAAATACCTCAAGAAAATTCGATACCTAAACCTGTGGTAAAACTTGAGGATCTTTATGATATAAAAGACAGGTTTGGACCTGTAACTAATACAAAGATCCAAAGCTCCACCCTGAGGTTTGAATTGGTTAATTTAGGTATTGAGCAAGCTCCTCAGAATGTCAATTTAGGATTAGGACTTTCTGTAGAAGAGAAAGAAGCATTTGTTAAACTGTTAAGGAAAAATAAACACATTTTTGCTTGGAAATATGATGACTTAAAGACTTATGATACCTCGATTATCCAGCATACAGTTCCAATGCTTCCCGATCAAAAACCCATTCAGCAGAAGTTAAGGAAAATACACCCAAATTTGGAAAGCTAGATTAAGTCGGAGCTTAACAAACTCCTTAAAGCCAAGATTATCTTTCCAGTCCGACATTCCAATTGGGTTTCTAATATGGTGCCTGTCAGGAAAAAGAATGGCGACATTCGAATTTGTATTGATTTCAGGAATCTAAACAGAGCAAGTTTAAAAGACAATTTCCCATTGCCTACTCTGGAGTAAATACTCCAATCAGTAGCAGGTTCTAAATTGATGTCTTTTTTAGATGGTTTTTCAGGATACAACCAGGTCTTGGTTCATCCTGATGACCAACTTAAAACTACATTTAGAACAAAATGGGGGACATATGCATATCAAAAGATGCCTTTTGGACTTATAAATGCAGGAGCAACTTTCCAAAGAGCTATGGACACTGCTTTTAGGGGATTGATAAATTGAACAGTGGTCGTCTACCTAGACGACATAACTGTGTTTTCTAAAGAGAGGTCTAATCATTTACATGACTTAAACCAGATCTTTCAAAGGTGTAAAAGGTATGGAATTTTTCTCAACCCCAAAAAATCATTCTTTGCTTTGGATCAAGGGAAACTCCTGGGTTTTGTTGTTTCCCGGGATGGCATTTATATTGATCCCGATCGGATCAAAGAGATTTCTGAGATCCCTTTCCCGCACAATAAGAAATCGATGCAGTCATTTCTTGGCCAGATAAATTTTGTTAAAAGGTTTGTACCTGATTTTTCTCATATTATTTTTCCCCTCCAGGCAATGATTAGGAAAAATGCAGTCTTTAAGTGGGGATTAGTAGAAAAAGAAGCTTTTGATTTGATAAAGCAATCCATTATCAACGCCCCCTCCTTAATTACTCCAAATTTCTCTAATCCTTTCACCTTGTATACTATCGCATCTAATTCTTCATATGCAGCGGTACTTACCCAACTAAATGATCACAATTTGGAGGCACCTATCTCGTTTTTTAGCTCAAATCTTCAAGGTGCCGAATTGAATTACTCTGATGTAGAAAAACAAGCTTTTGCTGTGTTTAAAGCAGTCAAATATTATAGACCCTTT
>APFE031696342.1:20691-56408 GCA_000404065.3 Pinus taeda | reverse complement strand
TTTAGCAAGATGCTTTCCCCGGGATACATACTGTGTTAATGTGTGAATGCTCTTGATGTTTTATTGTTATTGATGCTATTATATTGATGATCAACGTAGAGGAGCTTATGTATTGTGTATGTTTTCCGCAATAGTACATGATCAGGATAATCTCCATTGAATATGTGTTAAATTATTCAAAATTTCTACACAACATTTCTTGGGAGACCTTTATTGCTCATGACATCTTCAGGACTCCTCAAATTCCTCCACAAGTGTCTCAAGAATCAGGGGGACCTTCTAGCAATGATCATGTGAAGACAGATGAGAAGGCCAAAGAGACTATAGCTACTGAGGTGTCCGAGACCTACATGACATATCAGAGGGGCACAAGGAGATTGTTTGCAGCTGAAAGGCAAGTGTTTGCTCCACAGGATGTGGAAGGGACCTTGCCTTCTTCATCAACTCATAGGAAAATGCTAGCTTCGTAGGATGTGGAGGCGGATTTTCCTTCTTCATCAACACAACAGGTATAACTGCAGCAGCTGCACAAATGGAAATAAAAGATGCTAGAGGAAAGTTTTGATGATTAGGAGGAAGAGAGAGACTTTGATTTGATAGAGCACAATGAGTCGGAGTAGCATTATACTCAAACAATTGACTTAGAGGCTCAGGATAAAGAAACAATAAAGGACATCATCAGATGAGAAAAGGAGGCTCAAGTCAAAGCACTGATGGAAAATCTGGAGAGAGCTAAGTATGTCATCACATATTTGGAACAAGAGAACAAGCAGGTCTTCATGGAGTTGGAACTTCTCAAGGTAAAACGAAAAGGTGACAAGGAGGCACCGGTCACTTTATTTCCTATTGAAAAGGAAATTGAGAATGATAGAGAGAATTGGCTTGAGAGAGCCAATTTGCACCTAGAGAAGCTATTTCAGAAGGCCAATAGGGACAATCAGATGATCAGGCACATGGCCTACCATTATAGGACCCGAAACAAAATTTGCAACATGAGGGTCAAAAAGATGAAAGTTAGGCTAAGACGGGCTCTAAAGGGAAAAAAAGATTAAAATAGACTTATGTTTCTTGCTGAAGCTTCCTTGGCTCATCAAGATGCTTGATTGTGGTGTTGCTCACCAATTTTGGTCAGGTTTGGAGGAGATTTTGCTTTTTGCAAATTTTGGAAATTGCACACGCAGAAAATCTGCCTCACAATGGCGCTACACTTTTCCTAGGGGCATCCAATGGATAAATAGTTTGAATTTTTGGATTTAGAGTGATGAATACATGCATCCTATGGATTTTCTAAGTTTTTGGGGCAGAACTAGTCCACCAAAAGGTCAAAAACACCCTTAAAATGACCTTTTTGCCACTTTTTGGACACAAAAAAGCAATCTTGGGAGAATTAACTTTTGAGGGGTCAAGTGTGCTTCAAATGAAGAAATTCTAGGTGTGTTGGAAATTAGACTTTAATACCTTTCCAATGAGATATCATGAGCTCAATTTGGATGCCGAGAATGCTTCCAAAAAGGACCTGACAATCGCATTGCGGGTTAGGCCAGTGGCGCTGCAAGTAGGGCAAATTTTGCACAGGATGGCTATTTTTCTATGTTTTGACTGTGTTCGTGGATTTTCTCTCATAGAGGATGCTTTACTAATGTAAATGATGACTTTTCTTGTAAATATGATGGATAATTAGTAGTAGAGGGTAGATTCATTACATTAAAAGTCAACTTGAGCTCAAATGAATCAGTTTTTCATTTTTAGAGGCAACTTGTTAAGATGCCTATATTCCTATTTCTTGTTCATTGTTGGTTATATCAGCTCCTCATCTTATGGATTTGACCCTTGAGGACGGGAGGAGGTTGAAACAATGCCTATATCTTCTTGTTCTTTCTCATTGTAGAGGGTTGGACTCAACTGGATGCTCATACCTTGATTGTACATCATTTTGTAGCAGTTTAGCAAGAGATTAATAAGAATTGCAGTTATTTTTCTGGGATCCATGTGGTATGGAGTTTTAGTATAGTTTCTTCTCTTGTGATCATATGTTAGTATGTTTTGTGTATTGCGTTAATCATTTCATTGCTTCTAAGTGAATGCTTTCAAGTTGATAGGCAGAATTCATTACATCTATGCTTTGCTTTGGGGAAATATTCACCATTATATGTTTTCTAAAGTTTGGGAAGGATCCATGGTAATCACATGCTCTTCCTAGCCTCTCACTAGTCTTAAAAAACCTCACCCATCAAGCCCTAGAGTGCTAAAACTTATCCCTACCTTGCCCCATTGAACACCTTGCAATTTTGACTTAATTCCCTAGCCCTAAACTGTTCAGCTCCACCTGATCCAGCAAAACGCCTTCAAAAATCCAATCAAAACATTGTGCTAATATACCTAGCCTAAAATCCTTTTCCTGATTTAGTCATCTTGGCTGAGATCCTTACGGAGAAAACCCTCTTCCAGCCTATTAAGGCTAGCTACTTGGCTAAGTGTGGATTATGGTTACCCTGGCATTGCCTTCCTTCATCTTGATGTTCAATCTAGGTGATAACAGAGCAAAAGAAAAATAGATATCTAACTATGCCCATGCCTGACTACAATATCCCTTGGGGACTTTTTGACGAACCTAGATAGGGAGCCCCTCTAAAGTGTGCAGTTAGAGTTGTATTATTTTTTAATTAGAGATCTTATTTCCATATATGTTATGCACCTAACATAGGTTCTAATATTGAAACATATTTGTAGTCTTGTCAGGACTCTCCTTCTCTTTTCCTTAAAAAAGAGATCTTTAAAATTAGATTTTAAGTGATTCCAAGGTACTTATCAACTGGATGTGAAAACATATTATTTTCACCTTCTGAAAATAGAGTTCTAGTTGTACAAAGAGTACCCAAGAATGGATAAGCTTGCAGCCATATTCCAAGCTGAAAAATATCTCAAAGCCAAATCAGACCGTCTCCACTGGATAGTGCTTGGAATAAGCTTTCCAACGGTAGGTGGAAGTCCAAGAATGGACTCCTGAATCAAAAGTTAGAGCAAATTGAAGATACCCTTTCAAAGTCATAAAAAAATAGGAAAAGACCAAGGGAAGGCTAATCGCAATTGCAGTTTCCTAAGAGCAGAGGTGGGGAAGGACAGAGTAACTTGCGATCAGTGATAGCTAATATCGACGATCGCAAACTTCATAGGCCCATGGTCACCGCAATTGCATGTCGCACTCAAGAAGCACAACATATCAGCAATCGAGGGGTCCAATGCAAGGTAGATTGGCGATCGGAGGGTCCCCAGCATAGTCTATCGGCTTATCGGCAATCAACAGTCTCGCATATCGGACTTCCTACATAATGGAGGTTCGGGAGCGATATCGCAAATCGGTGGTCAAGGGTCAACATACAGTCCAAAAGATAGTCAAATCGGTTATCAGCAGAGCCCACGCATATCGCAATCGGCTATCGGCGTTTGCAATGGATCACCATTAAAGGAATTGCATGAGAAATACACCAATAGCATTAAATAGCCAAAATTCGAGCCTATAGTGTTAAAGTGCCGAGAGGGGCCGAAAACCATTTAACAAGGGATTGCAACAAAAAACCAAGGCCGAGCGAGCCCTTTCCTCTCTCCTCCAAGGGGCCATGTGGTAGAATACCATTGGTTCTTATGAGTCCACATGGCAGCTGACGTCATCATGATGTGGTAGTATGGAGGACACGTGGCATGCTGATCTAGTATTTTCAGGGTCCTAAGGGGGCATTTCTAGGTGACACATGTCACCACTCACAAAGTGACATGTGGTAGTGATGGTCTCATCAATTATAAATCGGCAATCGCACAAATAATATTCCCTCCTCCATCGAAGTCCCTTCCGACTTGTGATTACGATATGCGAAGAACCTCTCGGATGTGATATTTTATGTGTTATGCCTTATGAAAGTTTCATATTTGAAATTGGCCAGCGCTATGAAAGGAGGTAAAGAGGTCCTCTCTCCCGTATTATGATTGCGATACCTCGGGTGGGCCCAATACCGCAGATCGACGATTGCGAATGTCAAGGGGAGATATCAAAGATGAGCATTCTAAAACACTAGTGTGTGGGATTCTATATAACAAAGGAAAAAGACCCCCAGAGGACAGTCCAAAGGCCCTAGTGCCCGAGGACTAAGCACTTGATCATGGCCCCTGGTCACATGAAGAAAAAGGGGCTAAAGTGGATCAGAAGGCCCCGTCCTATAAAGACCTTTAATGGAAATTCTCAATGTGATAACTCTATGACCAGGTAGTGCAGAACTTTAAAGTCATGATGGGTCAACAAATGTGGCATTTGAGAAAGGAGATGGAGTGTTCAAACTCTGCATGGACTGACCCAGACAGGCCCCTTGTGACATGAAACAAGGGTCGACATTGACAAAATTAAACGAAGACTTAGTTCGAGAGGGCCTGATTATCCAGCATGGTGATCCATACAGAGGGAAGATGATGTGCCACTTAGGGTTCCTCTACTTTTGTACTGCAGCATGAAACTAATAGTTGCCCACTCCCAACTTTAAAGGATGAATGGTTCAAGCAGTAAAGGCCAAAGTGATGAAAGTCGGCTGAGTAACACAAGAGGCCGGACCGTGAGAAAAATACAGCCTAAAGTAGAGGCGATCACAGGGATGGGCACAGAGATATTTTATTGACGTTTTCATCTTATTGTTGACTGGTTTTGTTATCTTGTATTGTGCTTCCATTTAACAAGGAAATTAATATTTTGTAATGTTTTTGGTCCATAGAGCCATCCCTAGCTGAGACAGCTAATCAATCTGACAACTGAGACTCGGTTGAATATATTTTGTTATAATCAATGTTCAACGCTCCCCTCTCCAGATAAATAGAGGGAAGAAACACTTAAAAAGGTTCAAAAATCCTAAAGAAAAAGCTACATGTTATTTTCAGACTGTATGACTGTATGATATGCATCTTTTGGAATATAAAGAAAATGGTGGTGATTCCCCCTTCGAGTATTACAGTATGTTCTCCCTCTGTTAAAATCCATTATGTTCATGTTTCTTCTCTTAATTCATGTAATCATAGCTGCTAGAAATATTTCAAACTTCCTTAGAGATTCATTTGTATTGACTTGTTAATGCATGTGCCTGTATGGATTATTGAGATTATATCTTTACAATTGCGCTCCATAAATCATAGCACCCAGTCTCTCTTTTGTCCATTATATCTACCTATAACTCAAATAAGTGTAGAAATTCTTGATGCTTCAACCTATATGTGTTAAGTGTAGAATTCTTGATGCTTTAAGCTCTATGTGATGACTCATGAGTTACTCCTTCTCATCCTCTCTCATTTCTCTGTCAAAGCTTATTAAACTCTAGGTCCTTGAACTACTCAGCCTCCACTATTTTATGCACATATTTCTATGAGCTATATATGTGAAGAAGTACCAGAAACTCATGGTTTACTCCTTTACATGAATGAACCAACCCATTCCGCTTAATATATATATAATATATATATAATATATATATATATATATATATATATATATATAATATATATATATAAATATTATATATATTATATATATAGATATATATATATATATTATATATTATATATATATTTATATATATATATTAAGGTTTTCACTTTCGCGCTGTTATTTTTGGTCCTCGCCTGTGTTGGTTACTCCAGAAAACGGCGGCAGTTGGTGTAACCCCCGGGGTATTAATGGAGACCAACCTTATAGATTATTTTAAGGACCCCCTTGAGGTAATATCCATCTTTGGTAGGTAGTCCATTTCTAAGGGATACTTCCCGTTCAACATGGAACTCACCGAGGTTATCGCTTCGCTTCCTTCGCTCATGCGACAGACCAGTGCTATTATCGACCTCCCAAAAGTGCCTGTTACTTGGCCGACTTCAGCTATGCCCCCTCTGACACCAATCCCCTGCCATTTTTCCTCCAGGTTATCTGGCCCATATCAGGCAGTCGGGTCATCCGGCATATCCTCCCTCCAGCCTTTGGCGGCCTCCCATTTCCCATCCCAGTCTGTGCTCGGAGAGGCCCCGCCCTATCTTGCTCCCTCTTCCCCACCCTTGGAGCCTGCACAACCCTTTGGCTGCTATACTAATGTCCCTCCCCTCCCAGACACTTTCCCTACTGGCTTGACTCTGTCATCCCCAAACCCTAACCCTAACCCTATCAACCCTAATCTTGAAGAAGCCCCTGAAGATGCTGAGGATGCGAAGCCTAGTATTGGGAAGAGGCAAAGGTGTATCAAACCTAGGGCACAGGAAGTATTCATCGATTGGGAAGAAAATTTTCAGTGGCAAGATACCATGGACATGGCGGCGATAGTCCTGGTAGGCAGAGTCAGGGGTAGAAACTACATTACGGCATGACTTAAGCAATGGGTTGCAAAAATATGGGGCCATCACCTAGTTGATCTGCTTATTGTTCAAACATTTGTTCGTGGCTGGTTTTCCTTGCTCTTCGCGTGAGCAAAACACACCAATTGGGTCTTATCCTCTTTCTAGCACATTGAACAGGCCCTTGTTATGTTAAGGAGATGGAGCCCGCTATTTGATCCAAACAGAGAACAACTTGGAGCGGGGCCAATTTGGATCCACCTCCCCTGTCTGCCACTCCATTTCTAGACCGCAGATATCTTCAGAAGAATTGGGAATTCTTCGGGTACATACCTAGACTACAATAGATCCTATCTCTCTACTGGGGTCATGCCCTATGCGTGGACACTGATTCATCTGGACATTAGACGAGGGTTACAAGAAAAAGTCACTCTTTGATGGAGGAACTATAGCCAGATCCAAATTTTGGACTATGAGGGTGTCCCTTTCGTTGCAGGTGTTGCCACAAGGTGGGACACCTCTACAAGGACTGCCTTCTTCTCACGAAATCAAAGACGAGCAACAAAGGGAAGACCTATTCAGCTGGGGGAGCTCAGCCACAGGCAAATCACTCGGATGAGGTCAATCAAATGGACACTGATGCAGATGGATCCAGGCTTGCCTCGATAGCTCCGAAGAAGCACGGGAAAGCACCTCTTTGGCCACCTTCACCTCCGCTGACTAAGTCTAAGGTGACTGCTAGAGTTGCGCTATCTTTGGGTATGTCCAATCCTATCCCTTGCTCTGCATCTATTAATTGTAGATCTATTTATAAGGATAATTCTAAGGGAACTCAAAAGGACCCAGATAAGCCTTAACCCTGTTTAATCCACCCGGTTTGTCCCCTCACTCCCATGTACCTGTTCCATCCCATATTGCCCCTACCACCTTAGTGGAGACATGAGGGGAATTGAACCCTGGATCTATTCCTGCCCCTCACCGATATCACCTCTGATCACATTCTCGGACACCAAATCTAGATGCTATTGGCATTGGACTTGTCCCTCCCTCCACCACTCCGAAGCTCCCTCGAGGCAGACCTTCCTCCCTGTCAAAAGCTAAACGAAAGGTAAGAATGGATGTGGCCACTGGAAAATAGCTTACACTCGATAGGGTCATTAGAGCACAGAGCCCCCTAGAGTTGTCTCCCCCATGAAGGTTCTCTCCTTCAATTGCAGAGGGATTGCTAGTCTCGAGAAAAAACTAGCTCTGAGGAGGCTTTTCAAGAAGGAGCCGATTGATCTGGTCTTCCTATAAGAAATGTTGGGCACTGCCGATACAATTTCCCCTATAATGGAATCCATGCTCCCAGCATGGCATTTCCAAGCTATTGATGTAAATGTTCACTTGAGGGACATCACTCTGGGATACAATCCCCACTCAATAAATCTAAAGGGCACTTGGGGGGGCATAGGGTTCATTGGAGTGGACATATACTCTATAGAGCTAGGATCGGAGATTAGAACGATAAACATATATGGGCCCTGCCACCATCAGGAGAATTTTTGGGAGAGGATTTTGGTAGCCAACATTCTACAATCTGATAATATCATTCTAGGAGGAGACCTTTACTTCTCTCTAGGCTACTCAGAGTCTTGGGGGCACCACGCACAAGTTGACCCCTTAGCGGTTTTCTTTGAGCAGCTCCTAGATTCACACAATCTCATTGATATCGCAACTGCTAAACTTTCCCCAACCTGGAGGAATAGAAGAAGCGAGGAGAATAGCTTTGCCAGGATACTCGATCGTTTCCTCATCAAGGAACGATTCCTAGAGCAAGGCTTCACTTATCGCTAGTGGGTGGGATCAGGTGGCCTCTCAGATCACCTACCAATTTACCTTGACATTCAAGTCAATTTTAGCAAACCACGAGCACCTTTCAAATTCAAATCGACATGGTTGAAAGATAACTCCTACATCCACCTCGTCACAAACTTTTGGAAGGCCCACCCACCTATGAGCAGAGGAAACATAACTGAAGGGTTTGTGGCCAACCTAAAGGAACTCAATAAGCTATCCAAGATATGGGCTCATAATAAGAGGTGTGCAGAAGAACATTTGTTAAATAAGATCGAACTAAAGATAACCAAACTAAAGATAACAAATCTAGAGGACAATAGTTGGAGCACCTTGCCTTCAATTGAACTTGGGGACAAGCTCACAAAATTAATAGCCAAATGAGGAAACATACTCAAGGAAATGGAGTTGTATATGTGAAGAAGTACCAGAAACTCACGGCTTACTCCTTGAGATGAATGAACCAACCCATTATTTTTAATATGTGTGTGTGTGTGATGTCTCCATTTTCCTGAGAATCATATGAGACACACAAAATCTAGATGTGCGCAAGCACTGGTCTTGCAAGAAATCTGAGACTGTCTCTAGGAGTGACAACACGTATCAAGATAGATAATGTTAGTTACAAGAAATTCATTTCACTTTACAGTACTTCCAATATTTTTTCTGCAACCACATTTATAGGGAATTGAATATGAAATTGGGTAAGCTCTCTAGTTTCCAGTCAGCTCCTTCGAGTTGTATGAGATTATTAATGGGAACGAATTGGTCTCAATGGAATTTCATTTCTATTTTATCCTTCATTTATGTAATTATTATATGTTATGGTTATGGGTTCTTTTATGTCACATTTTTACAAGTGGGACAATATTGTCATTAAATCATGTTTTTTCATGATTATCTAAGTGGGATAACCATTTATAAGAGTGCTTTAAAAATCCTCTATGGAAACTATGTGCACTTGATTTTTGACCTCTGATGTGAACAATTTCTATAAAGGGTTTTGATTGGTCTTAAAATTTGGGTGGGAAATTGTCAATATGTTTGGAGGCTTATTGAGGATTTGTTTTGGATGGAAATATATATAATCTCTTTTTTATTGTAATGATTTCTTCCAAAGGAAAAAATATTGCATGCATACCTCTTCTCACCAAAAGTGAAAAAAACATTGCATTAAATTTACCTCATCAAAGAAAACATATTTGCACATTCACTTTCATATTGTAAATGAAGTTATAATCCAAAACTAAAACCCAAATGCCCAGAAACTAAGACAATGCTAGGACTTCGAGTCACTCAAAAGATTGCATGCCAATGAAGTTGCATCTAAATAAAACTAAATATTAATCATGGATCAATTACCAACAATATGTAGCACACTTGCAATCCCTTAAAATATACTTCAAGGCACTATTGCAACAAGGGCGCATGCTATTTTTCGACCCACTTTTGGTAAGATGAGCTTTGGAGGGTAGCCCCTGGAGAAAATTAAAAATGTAAAGACTCTGATTTTATAGTTTATCTAGAGAGATTAAATTTTATACAACTCACAGATCCATCTAACATCAAGGTTAGAAGACATCCATTTCGAATTGAAAACAAGAAACAAAGGAAGCTTCCAACGTAGCTTAAGTTAATAATGAGCTTTACTACTAAGGTAAGTTAAGTTTTAATTCCTTTTATCAACCCGAGTAGGTACACTTAGAGGAACTTATCTAATGATGAGCTTTAACACTATTTTATATGCATTTCACAATGATGACATGAGGAAAAATCATATGATCAGCAGGGGAGGGGAAAAGTTTGAACCTTTTCATACTTTTTCATCTCCTTATTTTCAGAATTTTATTACAGCAGAGGAAGGAATTTGTTTTATTTTCATTTTTTAGTAGACTTTTCAACAGAGCATTATTTTTCAAGATGGGACTTGTAAGAAGAACACAATAGCAAAGGGACCTATTATATGCAAATTTTCCAGATGGGACCTGTTAAGAAGAAGAAGATTTCACTTAAGAGAGAAAAGGACTGCACCATCACATTCTACTATGCCTAAACACATCAAACAAGTCAAACAGAGTCAGCTTTCAAATAAGGAAGTATCTGAAGGCTGTAAGAATTTTAATTTTAAGACTTTAATTTCTTTTATTAATTCCAATTTTTAAATAGTGGTTCATGATGTTTATTGATTTCA
The DNA here is from genome assembly GCA_000404065.3 of Pinus taeda. NCBI lineage: Eukaryota > Viridiplantae > Streptophyta > Pinopsida > Pinales > Pinaceae > Pinus > Pinus taeda. The sequence continues at coordinate 46,033 of APFE031696342.1, read as the reverse complement.
GTTTCTATTATCCAGCCTATCATATATCATACATACTCATTTTTATGTCCTGTAGAATTTATTCCTACTCTTAAAATCTGGGTGTCATGACTTATATATCCTATTTTCCATTCTGTACATAAATCCTTAAACTTGGTCCTTAAAGCCTATACTCTTATCCTGTACATACCATTCCACTTCAACCACTTCAATCTATCAATCATATGTACCAACAGATCCACTAAACAAGCATATTCAAGATCTAAATAAACAGTCAAAAGCCACAGATAAGAAGCTATAGATTAGAATTTTGAGGTATAGGTCCAGGTCCAATGATTTGTATAGTTATGAAGTTATATAAAAAAAATTATGGTTTTCAACCTAAAAAATTTTAAAAACAAAACACAGAATACATATGTTATGATGATTGAAAAGGGTAGTGTAATAAGATTATGACAAAATATCATGATAATAGAAATCAATGACTAGTTAGAGGGAACCTTAATGATTCGTAGGAAGAGACTATAATGATCCGTAGCCCTCGCGGTCTTAGTCAGGGTTCATACCATACCATCATACCCAATTTCATCATTTGAATTAAACATGACTGCTTCTCATAGCTATCGGGCCTATTATTAAGAAAATGTTGTGTGAAGAAACCAAGGGTTCATTACATAATTGAACATTGTACGAAGGCAGTAAAGTTCATCATTAACACAAACCCTGTGCTGAAAGAGGTAAAGTGAACGTTGTGGAGTATTGGTAAGATCCCGAACACATAGGAAGTGTTTTTTTTTTTAAATAATTATGGATGCCTGAGAACCCTCTCAGAGGTATGCTTATGATGTTACAAGTATGTTGACAATGAAAATGTCAACATACGAGTAAGAAAGGCCACGACACACAAGATAATTCTACAGGACTAGTAAAAAGGGAGTTTCCAATCCAAAAATAGCAGCGTCTTCCACTTGAACAGAGGCAAAAAGCATACGCATAGCACTCAGGACAGTGTAGGGTCATGTAGTTTTCTCGCATAAATTTTGGTAAATTTTTCTTAGAAGCACATGGTAAAAGAAGTAAATTTTTCTCACAGCAACATTTTTCTTATAGCAAGGGTAAAAAGAGGTAATTTTTTTCTCATGGCAAAAAGAACAGAGCCAGAACAATTCGACCTTTCCAAATTGCATAGAGACTGCATAGAAATCTTTAGAGAAAAATAGTGGTTAACACTCTTCAAAAAATTCAATGGGCACAATGAGTTAACAACCATGGAATTTGCCTCTTCATTCACTAGAGAAAGAACCACTGTAGGGAACCGATCTTTTAGAGTCTCAGAGGATACAATTGCCCAGGCTATAGGGATAAGTTCAGAGGGAGAGAATTATTTCAAAACAAAGCAGTTTAAGGAGAAAACCTAGACACATTTTGTATCTAGAACAAGGGTATCAACAGTTAATTGGAAATCAGGGATTCCTAGGAGTTGGATCATTCATCCATGGGATGAAATAGTCTGTGTGATTTAGAAGTTCATAATATGTGAGGGAAGATACAGTATAGTGTTCCTTTATCATATCAAACTACTAATGCATCTAAGGGGAGACTGTGTTATAAGCCTGTCTTATTTTCTTTTGCAAAGATTAACTAAGATGTATAAAACTATACAAAAACAAAGAAGTAACAAGGATAGGAGCCTATATCATTTTGGTTTGGTGAAAATCTTAATTGAGTTTGAATTGCTAAGGATAGGTGTGTCATGGAAAAAAAAATTTGGTGACTAATGAATTTACAGCAGATGAAGAGTAGGAAGGGTAGCAACATCCAGAGTTATTGATTAATGTGGATGATATAGAACAAGAATTTTCAGAGCACAGACCTAGCATCTCTTCCCCATCCAGCAGCAGTATAAACACAAGAAGAATGGTAAGAGAGGAAACTGAGAAAGTTGAGCAGGATAAAAATTTTACCACCTACACAAGGAAATCTAGAAAGACTAAATCTGGTCAAAGAGGGAAAACAGTGGAAGAAGATGATATTTTACAACAGCCTCAGTATGATTATATACAAGGATTGGAAACAAGAGATAAGGAGAAGGAACCACAATAACAAATACTTTCAGGTAAGAAGAAAAGGAAGTTGGAAAGGAAAGTTGAAAAATTGCAGCAGCAACTTATGGAGTCTGTAGTTTTGGAAAGGGTGGTGAAGAGAGAAAATGAAACTCTTAGAGCTCAAAGCAAGAAATTTCAAGATGAAAATGAAAAGTTAAAGAATAAGGTCAGGAAACTCCAAGCCTACAAGGTTCAGATTGGTAAGTGGGCCTAAAAACTGTACAAGCAGAAGAAAGCAATCAAAACTAAATTCCAAATTTTGAAAACAGAGCACAAGGCCCAAATTATAGGTTTTAACCTCGTACAAAATTACCTGCATATGAATTCTAAAACACAGAAAATAAAAAATGCGAGATCATAACACATAAAACACATATACACAGAGATTTTCCCCTGGATCCCAAAACCGGGACTACAAGCTTGATTTTTCATTATGTTCCTTTCGATGTTACAATACATATTTATACATGCCGAAGCATCCAATACCATGGACTGAAAACCATCATGTCCAAAAAAACGTGTGCAAAAATCATGCACAAAACCATAGGCGGGTCCGCCCAACCTAACATAGGGTCCAAAACCAAAATTTTCTGGGGTGCTGCCCCGGACCCCATAAAGTGGGGTTATGGGTGCCCTTCAAACCCCCTATTAACTACGTGGAAAGAATATAACACAACCCAACAATATGGTAAAATTTGGATGAACTAACTTGATGGACTAAGCTATGTAACTAATATTGTTTTCATGATCATTGAAGTATGATGAATCACCTGTTTTCTTCCCGAATAAAAAGACTTTAACTCTTGATAAAAGTTTGATGTCAAGTTCATATATGGTAATGAAGTAGTTGATGCTGACATGTTATGAATTTGATGGATATATGTTTTAGAACCCAATATAGCTTGATTTTATTATCTAACCGTTCTGTTGATGCATGACAAGTATTGTGATAGATAGGTTGATGTTTTGAATGATGATGATTAAAGTGGCTTCCCTTTTAGAGGTAGAATCTTTTTATAAGATCCCTTCTCCTATTCTCATTTGAATTAGATGTATAGAAGATTCTTTATTGTTGAAGTGTGTTTTCTAGACATAAATTAACAAATATATATGATATTGTCTGTTTGTAAGAAGTTTTGGTCTGAGAAGAGAAAACTTTCCTTACTCTAAGCCTCAATTTCATGAAAGCAAGAGGGTGCAGTGGTAGCCTCTCAACCACATGGAAGAAATCCTATGGGTGTGGTTATTCCTGTAGGTCATAGAACTAAATCCTTATGCATAAAATCCGATTTGCACCAGTAGTATGACAGTCCTTTAGATATGGAACATACATCAGTGTAACAACCCTGTTAAAAAATCCATGTAAAATTTAATAAAGGAAAAGTAATACCTTGGTCACAGGACACAAATTCGAAGTTGAATGTTGGGCATAAACATAGTGATGGGGATCACTTGTGATTAATTAATGGCTATGGAATTTGGAAAAGGAAATGGCTAAGGATTTAGAAAGACAAAATGGAATTTATTGGCATTTATTTATGAAAATAATGAAAATTAGGAGAAAATGAAGGTCAAAGGTCACATGTTGCATGTGAGGAGAAAAATGAAAGAAAATATTGGAAACTTGAAGAAAATAGAGGCTTCATTAATAAGAAGGATTCTAAGGATCAATTCATGGATTTTCATCAATTTAGTTTTGGAGCTCTAATTTTCTCTCTCTCTCTCATACTCTTGGACACACAGATTTTTATTGGAGCACTCTTGGAGGAGTATGGCATACTTTGGATTGGAGCAAGAAGGAAAAGGAAAAGAAGGAAAGTGCAGCAAGACATCAATATCAACAACTACAATGAATTTTGCTTCCATGTATTGAGTTGCATGTATGATTTCCTTACTAGTTTTGGCATTCATGGAATATGCATGTGGTTATTTGGTTATGATATGTCATTGGCATGGAAGATTTCCTGGATTGATAGTGGTTTTGCCTAGTCTTTGCATTTCCTAGATAACCATGGTGTTGTAGGTTTTACTTTTTCTTTCTGGTTTGTTTTCTTGTGTCTTTGGTTGTGGGATGAGTTACTAGTCCTAGAAGCTTTGGTTAGACAATCGCTCTAGAATCCCTTGGTGGGTTGACTTACTAGTCCTAAAAGCCCTAGTTGGACAAACACTTTGGAAGCCTGACGATAGTTGTGGGTTGAGTTACTAGTCCTGTAAGCCCTGGTTGGAACAAATGCACTGGATCCCTTGACAACTTGGGTGAGACCAATCTGGTGATGGTTAGTGGTGTTTGACCATGAGGTGGAATCACTAGTTGAGGGTTGAGGTGGTTTGGACTCTTGAAGCCCTGTATGGTTTTGATTGATTTTTTTTATGATATCCCACATTCATGCTTGGAATATGGCATGAGGGTGACTACCTGAAAGAAAGATTTGGTTCAGCCTAGTCTACGGTCAGGTGATTCATGGAAGTCCCATGCTTGGTAGACCCTGTTCAATAAGAGATCTACGAGATCGATTCTTGCGGTGAAAGAAGATGGCAAGCAGTGGAAAGATAGAGATCGAGAAATTTAATGGTCAGATTTTTTACTTGTGGAAACTCAAGATGGAGGATTTGTTGGTCGACAAAGATCAGCAGATCGTGGTAGATCTGGGTACTAAACCAATGAGAGTATTCGATGAAGAATGGAAGAAGTTAGATTGGAAGGAAAAGAGCACAATACGATTGTGTGTCTCAAGTTCAGTATTACTGAATGTATCTGAGGAAGCTACGATGAAGGCTTTGTGGGACAAGTTAGGGACTTTATACCAATCTAAGTCTTTGGTCAATAAACTATTCCTATGAAAAAAGCTGTAGAACTTGAGGATGAAAGATGATGACTCGGTGACAAAGTATCTGAATGCATTTAATACTGTGGTAAGTCAGTTATTATTTGTTGATATTAAAATTTTAGATGAAGATAAATATATCAATTTGTTGTGTTCTCCACCAGATTCGTGGGATAGTCTAGTTATTACAATAGGTAGCAATGCAATTTCCTTGCAGTTTGAGAAGTAGTCTCATCCTTGTTGATGGAGGAGATGAGATGGAAAAATATGGAGAGCCAGAATGGTGATGCCTTGTTTGTACAAGGAAGGTCCTAGAACAGAAACAAAAATAAGTCATCGAGTGGGAGATCTAAATCTAGAGGGAGATCTAAATCTCCAGGAAAACTTGTAAAGGTGGTGTGCTAGAAATGTGGAAAGGAAGGGCACTACAAAAGGGACTGCAAATATAAAGCTCCTGACAAAGGAAAGGGATCTGATGATGCTCCTTCTGCAGAGACGAAAACCACCTCAAATGAAGGTGGGGATGTGTACTTGGCTTCTTCAAGTACACATGTAGATCATGAGGCATGGTTGATTGACTCAGGTGCATCTTTTCACTTCACTCCCTATAGAGAGTGGTTCTACGAGTATGAGAAAAAAAATAGTGGTGATGTCTTCTTAGTGGATGATAGGAAGGCTAGAATCATTGGTCACAGAAAAGTAAAGTTGAAGTTGCAAGGTGGAAGGGTTAGAACACTTCTAGGTCTTCTGCATATTCCTGCATTGGCCAAAAATCTGATTTTTGTAAGCAAGCTTGATGATGCAGGTGTAAAAACAATGTTCTAGAAAGATACCTACAAGATGGTTCAGGGAGCACTGGTATTGATGTGGGGAATTCAGATTGGACTCTGTACAAGCTGCAAGGTAACACTGTTATTCATGGGTGCAACAGTTCTGTGGTTCTCGAAAGTGGAGCAGGAAATCTAATGGTCTTTGGAGAAAAGACCATGCTATGGCATCAAAGGCTTGGACATATTGGAGAGAAGGGCCTTCGAATACTTCATGGTAAAGATATGGTATAAGGTATGACTAATAGTTCTCTAGAATTTATTTCTGTGAAAATTGTGTATATGGGAAGCAGAATCGGGTGAGTTTCCCCTCTGGTGGTAAGAGGGCAAAATAGATATTAGAGCTTGTGCACAGTGATGTGTTTGGACCTATGAAGGTTCCATCATTGGGTAAGTCTGTGTACTATGCATCATTTATAAATGACTTCTCAAGGAATACATGGATATATTTTATTAAGAAGAAATTTGAAGTCTTTGACAGGTTTAAAGAATTTAAGGATCTGATGGAAAACTAGACAAAGAAGAAGATAAATGTGTTGAGGATAGATAATGGTGGAGAGTTTTGCAGTAATGAATTTGAAGAATTCTGTAAGAAGTGTTGTATAGCATGGCAGAAGACTACTCCATACACACTTGAGCAAAATGGAGTTGTAGAAAGAATGAACAAGATGTTGATGGAAAGGGCAAGAAGCATGCTCAGTGGTGTCGGGTTAGGACAAGAATTCTGGGTAGAGGTGGTGGAGACAGCATGTTACCTGGTCAACAAATCACCTTCATCAGCGTTGGAGGATAAGACTCCATAAAAGGCATGGAATGGTAGGAAACCCTCTCTTTCACATCTAAGGGTATTTGGATGTGATGCATTTATACATGTTCCAAAGAAGAAAAGAATCGAGTTGGATATTAAATCTGAAAAGTGCATCTTTATTGGGTATAAGGATGGTTTAAGGGGTTATAAGCTTTGGAACCAAGTAAAAAGGAAGGTTCTGCACAACTGAGATGTGGTGTTCAAAGAGGTGAAAGATGTTATTAAACATGAAGTTCAACCAAAGTAACCTGAGAAGATAGAATTTGAGCATAAGGAGGAAGAATCCGACTCTACAACAGAGGAGGAATCAAAATATGAAGATCCACAAACTCCAAGTGTGAGAAGATCAGTTTGAGAAAGAAGGTGGCCAGAAAGGTATAGTCCATCTGCTTTCTGTAGTATGAGACCCTTATGCTTAGATTTTTTATTTAAACCTATAGAATGCATATTTTTGACATGTTTGATAGAATGTTTGTCATGGCTAGTAGGGGTCCAATCAATTCCTTATTCAAATATTTGCATTTGTATCATTTTTTCTGTGTTATTTTTCATTTATGAAAGTTTAATGGAGTTCTGGGTAGTGGCCTGAGTCTTGGACTTGAAAACGTGGCACAAAATTCAGAGTCATTAGCACAGAACTACCAGGAAAATTCCCTAATCACATGCATTCCTTTTTTTGGGAGCGACTGGAGGGACCCAGTCATATGCATGCCCATGTCAAGGGAGTGACTGATGCTTTAATGCAAAAAAATGACAGTTTGTCTTAGATACTAGTCACCTGGATGTGATGGATGGCTCCATGCAGTTTTGTTGCAAATGTAGAAGGTTAGGTTGTCTATATTTCGTCAGTTCTACTTCCTTAACTAATACATAGGGAGTTGAATCATATCATAGTATCTCTTCATCAAATGTTTACCTTGGTTGGCTGGTTACTTGGGTAGATGTGGGAGGAGGGTGTTGCAATCATAAAGTTACAAGTGCAAGGAAGTTTGAATGTTTGAATTACTATAGAGAATTTGAATATATTGACTAAAATTTTGTTTGCAGGTGACCGAAATATGCATATTAATATGTTATTTTGATTTGATCATTGAATTTACTGTATGATAGTATTTGATAACAGCTACAAGGGTTTAGCAAGATCTGGCTTATTATTATAGATAATCAATGGCATGATGCTTCATATATTTTTGGATTATGGATTGATTAAACTCAATGTGATAACAAATTAGGGTTTTGACTCAATATCTAATGAGTTGCCTTTATGACAATGCTATGTGAGCCTAGTAACTTTTAGTGACTAATATTGGTATTTAATAATGGTTTTGTATTTGGCCTAATTGTTCTTGGAACAATGGTTGAAGTATAAATAGTTGTGATTTGGTATGAAGTAATCTCAAATTGAATGGATGGAACCTACATGACTGATTCTTGGTATATGCATGAAACTTATATGACTTTTCCCTGATGTATCCATTCTATTTAGTGGTAGAAATGATTCATGTTATAAGGATGGCTTGATAAAGGTTGATTGGATATTACTTGGTAAATAAAAGGTTGTTGTAACTTGATATGAGCTCTAAAAATACTTGGTCCAAATATTTTGTCACAATAATATTGGTTGAAACTCTTATGACTTTGATATTAGCTTTGATTTAGAATTTAGGGCTTGATAAGCTTACTTAGTTTATTTGATTGAACAATATTGATTTGTGTAAAGGCTAGGCATATTAGTTTGGTCAAGTATTATGTTTGTAGAAAGAATTGTATGAAGAAAGCTCCTCTATCCTAGTATGTCTGCATTGACAGTTATGTGGTGAAGCCAAGAAAATGCGCAAAACCAAACCTCTAATTTGAAAGAGGTCCAAGGTATGACTTTGATTTAGTTTTGTATACTAATAGTCTATTCTTGGTAGGTAATGAGCCTCTAGTGATCAAAGTAAGAGGGAGTTAGACTCTGAAGTTTAAAATGACAGACCATGGCATGATGAGTTACTTTTTTAAGTTTGGAAAATAAAAACCTATATCGTGAAGCTATTGAATAATGATTGGAAAATGGAAATGAAAATCCTTGGACACTTTGATTGAATCTCAAGAAGTTATGAAGAGATATTGTTGAACATGCCTTGGAAACTGATAATCTATTGAAGCATGACATTCCATGTGAACAACCATCCATATATAAATGTCTTGCATAAATCAACTTGAGTGAATTAATGATTGAGCATCTTCATATACCTTGAGTTGTTACTGAGCACACTTCGAGATATTTGCATGGGATGATTAATTTTTGGTCTAAGACATTCTTCCTATGATATGTGTATGCATACATATATTGATGTTGTTTGGATCATTATTGTTGATATGAGAACATATGGGTGTTGCCTTAGTATGAGATCTTCCATGATATTTTTGATGAGAAGTTTGTAGCTTTAAGTATGACCGAGTTTGAATATGATGTTGTTGGCATAGCTAGTTCTGAGGCAAGTTGAAGAAGCTATTTCGAGATCTATTTGAGAAGGTTCTGGATATTATAAGGATACAATGTGATAATATTGAGTGGGATATGATTGGAAGAGAATCCCATATATAGTTGGGATTACGATCTCTTCATATATTGAGACAACATTGTTGTAAGAGACAAGCTTAGGCTTGTAGTTGTTGCCTCCATGAGGCGAAGGATGAATAAAGTATCCTTTTTATGCTATATATATTTTTGACATGATATTTGATTTGATTATGACATGATAATTAAGCAAGTACTAGATATGAGCATGATGATAAGTTTCTAATCTATAGAGAGCATGACTAATCAAGAACACTGAGCTAGTTATTCCCTCCCTGTCTGAGCTCTAGGTGAGGAATTGAGATGGAGGGATCCTAGGGTTGAGGAATATCAGGACAATAGGGTCATAGATGTTTCTCCCTTATATGTTACCCATAAGGCTGGATATGTTCCTCACCTATTTTGGTATTTGTAGAGTATACCCCAGTTGGCACCATAATTAAAAGCTAGGCTTGTTGGGATTACCGCTCCCTATTTTTCCAATGGGTTGAGAGTGTACAACCCAAGATGATTATGATGTCGGTTTTATAGGACATGACTCTTGAGGGTCGTTGTTGGGAAGATTAGTGATAAATAGGATGGGTTGAGATGTGCTCCCCTATATCACCTATTGCTCGATATGGGGTTGAAGATTTTTTTCTCCCCCATGAGATTATGGGTTGGGTTGTGCTCCCCAATTTGGTTCGAAGATGAGATGTGCTCCATGATGATAATCTCTCTTATGTTTCCCAGGTGCTAGCAGTGTGCTCTCTATTACCGGTCATTACAGGTTGAAACTGAGCTCCATGTAGATTGAGGTTGATATGTGTTCCTTCATATTGTTTCAGATTGAAATGCACTCTTCAATGTTATAGAGGGTGGTAGCTAAGGCTACCCTTAGATCTCAAATCCTTCTTCTTTTAGATTCGATAATGTTTAGCATATGAGCATGTACAATCAAGAGATAAGCAGGAATAAGAAGAGATGAGATGTGATGTTATTTGATGATGAGATACTTGAGATTGGATATGATTTGATGACAAATTTTTTGGGATGATTACATGATGTAGTTGGAATTTCTCCCTAGCTAAGAGGGAGTGTTAATTTGCAACTCGATGACAAATTCCAACCATGGGATGAGATTTCTCATTTTGATAGGACCAATTTGACTATTGAAGCACTCAATTTGGATAAGGGAAAGTATATTTTTGAATTAAATTCCACATGTGCAAATTTGATCAGGTCAGCCCTAAAGAAAATTGGACACCCATGGAAGGATATATGTATAAGGGACCTCAACCTCATTTGGACATCATCTTGGATCATTCTATTCTCTTTCTTTTTTTTGGCTCACACAAGATTGAGGCAAGTTCACATAGATTAGTTCTCTTAGGTACGAAATTTGATGCAGGAGCATGTGACTCAGAGGGAAAAAGTCTTCCAACTTATTCCAAAAAAAAAATAAAAAATCTACAGGTAAGGGAGTGGGGTCCTTTAGCCTGCAATTTCTATGTTTTCTTAGTTAAAATAATAGGATAAGAGTAGAGAATAAAAACATTCTATCTATATCACATATAGATAAGATGTAATAAAGATTTCTGTTTTAATCATTCTGTTAGTGCTTGGAATTCACCTAGGCTGAGATAGACAAACTCTCAAGGCTACATCAAACCATTTCACCTCGTAGCTAGCCCTACGAGGTATGAGAAGGCTCTCTCGGGTCAGATTCGGTAGATCTTTCAATATAATAAGCTGACCAATTAGGATCAAAGATATTAGGCTATTAAATTGATAAGGGGGGTTTATTTAAAGATTTTTGGGTTTTTGGTGGCAATTGGAGGGAGTGTAATTTAGGGTGCGGGGATTGAGCACAATTTTTTGCAGGGGGATCTTTGGGGCAAGGTAGGACTGAGCGCTGATGCCTTAATCTGAGATGGATGATCAAGGATGATAGAGAAGGAGCTAAAGAGGGCAAACAACCATTTGAATCCTCTCTAGACAGTAGAAAACATAAATTTTGAACAAACTAAAAAGCTGAGCATGTCAAAGCATGAATTCAAACTTTACCACTTCATCTGTCCAAATAGAAGCAAAAGAGAGATGTGGAATACATAAACAGACTTACAAGAACATGTAGAGAACACACCATCAACACAACAATCCACAAGAATCCATAATGATGTCTGCAAAACCCTGGCCTTCCTTTTTCTTTAAATTGCAGAGATAGATGTACAATATACAATAAAGCTTTCTCCCACAAGAGTCCAACCATGAAAATGAGAAAGAGAGAGCATAATATAGACCATCTAAATCCTTTCCCCACCTCTAGGGGTCGAGCTCAGCTTCCTAGGAGCAGTATGAACTAATTCTAAATTAAGCACTAGATAATAGGCAGTCCAACAACTTGCCTCTATTACTTAGCTAACTGATTCATGCATTAATTATTCACTTTTTACATCAAGGAAGCTTCTAGAAGGGTAAAGAGAGATAAAATCTATCAAAGTGCCATGAAAATATTACATTTATCCATCATCTACAAGTAAAAATAATCAACCATAGTCAAAACAGTGTTTTTTGACCAAAAAGTCAATTTTGGCAAAGTTAGCTCTCACAGCCGCGCCCCCTGGCTCTCACAGCCGCGCACCTTTGCAGAAACGTTTGAGTGGGTTCCACCGGTCCAAATTAGGTGCAAGATGGCTCATTGGAAATATTGGTCTGTCTACTTTCCATCCCAAGTGGAATTTCTGAATTTGGAGTTGTTTTTCCCCCTCAAAAACCATTTCTCCCAAGGTCACTTTCTGCAACTCAAAAAGTGGGCAGAAAGTCATTTTTTTGATGTTTTTTGAGCTTTTGGAGGCTCAAATCTCAAAATCAGGCTTCTCCCAAGTATTGGTAATTTTTCTCTTTGCATGCCCTTTCCAAAAATGCCAATTTTTCAAAATTCCGAGCAGTCCTCCAAAATAGTCGCGCTTGGAGCGCGGCGTTTCAAATGGCCAAAACCTGTAAATTGCACAAAAAATTCACAAATGACAAAATTTTCTCCAAATTTCTTGAAATTTGGGCTGGAAGTCCCCAATCAAGTACCATGCTCATAAAAAGAGGCTTTGGCCAAAATTTGGAGTGGATCGGGCGTTTTCTTTCGTTTTTGTGTTTTGGCCAACCGTCCTTGGAGCACCTTCGTTCTCGCCGGTATTTTTGACATTTCTTTAAAACCATGACACCTGTGCAAAAATTGAAGGAGGTTTTTCTTCTTTGGCATGTTGTGGACAAAAACCTCTCTCAGTTTCCCAAAATTCATCCTTGATTTCTCTGAAACATCATTTGAGTGTGGCTTGTCCCAATGTGTGAAACAAGGAATTTTGTCGAAATGGATCTAAATGAAGGGGATAGGGGGCTTCTAAATTCTTGGGGAAATTTTTGGGAGTAGGGAGGGATGTTAGGAAGCAGGGGAAAGTGGAATATCAGAGATTGAGTGAGGGGAAAGGGTCCAGAAAGGCAAAACACAGGCCCAACCTAGAAAATTGCCAGTTGTAGCTAGAAACTAGGGTTTGTGCAAAAATGGGGATTTTGGGGGATCTGAGTGTTGGGAAGTGCTTGATAAGGTACATTAAGGATGGGGAAAGGTGTATGAACATCAGGAAACAAGTTTTACCATTGATTTGACCGTCCAAGAGAAATTGCTTTCAAAACCCTAGGAGAGGGAAATGAGCTTGCCAAGGCACAACTGAAGCATGAACAAGGTGTAAAATGACTCATTAGACACTAACATGATAATGACAACCCTATGAATGATGATAGAATCAGCTGAATGATGACATAGATTGGCATTTAGGCAGCTTTAGAAGGAGTTAAAGCAAACCCTAGACCTAATGCCTAGTGACCAAATTTTGCTTGAAGACTCACTGAAATGACAAAATTTGACCTTGACACATCAAAATCACTTTGTAAGAGCATATTTGATCACTGTAGGAAGGCTGGAAAGACTGACACTAGCACATTCCATGAAAAACCTGCTTTTGTAATAGATAAGGTCTGAGAAGACTTATCCATTATTATTATAAAAATAAAGTGGCAGCAAAGCTCGCATTAGGGAGGAGCGAGTCCCAAAGTATGATTTTTGAAACCTTTCTCTCAGTGTTCTTAACTTTAGTCATATGATAAGCTTTGAGACAAGCTCTGCACATAAGTTAAGAATCGATATTAATGATGAATCTGAATGCTTTTATGTCGCTTTGTAGTAAGGGCGCACTGTGAAATTGTGTTTATATAACTGAACGAAATTACCTTGAAGAGCGTTGTTAATTGAATAATATAACACGTTGAATGCAGTTGAAGGCGTTGCTGTGAAAGATTGATGTATATCAAGATCGATTAAGCGTTTGCTGTAGTGTTAATTGGTGTTTGTTGTATGTAGATATGAATTTGTGAATGATGCCTTGCCTTTAATAATGATTGTGTTCAATGCATTCACACGTTGTTTGGTTGCATGATGAGAAAAGCACCGTGGCCAGAAGTGTTGAAGAAGCAGATTGCCGGAGTATTTGTAAAGGTAATCCAAGTGAAATAGTATGGCGCTATTTGAAGGTTTTTGTATCGATTTGACATTGTAAGCGTTGAGGACGCCATTGAACTGTCAGGGTGTTTGTAAGGCGTTACAACTCGAATTGATAATTTGATTCAAGTTGAATCAGTTCATTGCACGTTCGTGGAGGTGTGAAAGCACAGTGGAAGGTATGTTAATGTTTGAATTTTAACCTTGAAAGAAAAGTGATGCTACATCACCACTTTTTCATTTCAGTGATATTTTTCTTGTCTTTTGTAACCATCATATTTGGTTTTTAATGCCATTGTTATAAAATGTTGGAATTTTAACCATGAAATGAAAAAAGGGTGATGTTGCATTGCCACTTTTCAAAATCAACATGAAAATCGTAATTTGATGTGACCTAAAAAATGAGAACTCAATAAAGTTCTTGTTAAGTTGGAAACATTGTTGGTATAATACTATGATTTTTGAGATATAATTGTGCATGAGGGAATCTCATTTAGGATTCTTATGAGCTTGGTTGAAGGAACAAGAATTATAATAATTGGTAGGAATCATGGGCAATGTTTATATTGCCTAGTAATCTTGTTTTAAAGTTTGTAAATACCTTAGAAGGGTTAAGAAATAGCTCTCAATAAGAGGGTGGTGTGGCATTGGACATACCTAAAAACCCTTGAAAGCTTTCATCCTTGGATGGATGATGTAGTTATAATAAATGTTCCCTTAAGGGTGAGAAGTTTGATTAATGGTAAAAGGGCTTAATAGTTGAAGCTAGTATTTGATGTTGGGATTAAGGAATTCTCTTTACACTGTAAGTACAAAAATGGAAATGCATAAATTAAAAAGTCTTAGTTCTATTTCTAGGATAGATGACCTAGATGGCTAAGGAATGGTTTCTTGAATAAAAAGGATAAGGGATGATATAGAGCATGGAACATGAATTTGATGAATAGAGATTGTTTATGTTTTCTATGTCTGAATTGGATGGGGATATATGTATAGGTTATCTTTAGGAAGCAAACATAGGGATTGCTTGTTATATTTTAGTTAGATTTGACACTACTTGAGTTTCCTCCATACGAGGCAATGTAACTAAGGGTGCAAGAGGGAACTCTTTTGCTAAAAGTGAGCCATGTTGTTGAAGATAATGGTTGAATATTCCTGAGTGAATGAGAAAGTTGATACAATCCCATAGGTCAAATTAACATTGAAATTTGAATGAAAAGGATCATGTGTAATTGATGCACATGGTTATCTTTGTATGTGCACATGAAGATATATAAGGAATACCTAAAGGTATGCTTGAGTGCCTTATATGATGCACAACATGAATACATGGAACGGTATGCATGCTAATGTGAATAAGGAGTAGTAGGAAGATCTACTGCTAGCAAGTTCAAGTTATGGAATGCTGACCCTATTAAATACTTATGTCTAATGGATATAAGTATCTCTTAGGATATGTCAATGTAAGTGCTCAATTGGAAATTAAATGAGACTATTATATGTATATCAAGCCTCCTCATGGAAGAAGAAGGCATATTGGTGAGAGTGCTTACGTGAATTTCCATTGGGACAATAACAAGGTCTTATGGATACTTGAAATTTAAAAGGAAATTCCATTATAGGGATGTGAGGGTGTTGTTAGATATTGGAAGGGCATTCTAATGATGTGCTTGATATGAGAAAAAACTTAAGTATTAGTGTGGAATGGGTTCTTTCATAGGTACAAGAATGACACATAAATGAGCATGGAGACTAATGGATTATTTGATCTAATCAAACAAGAAGTGATTTGTCAAAAGGATTTCACGTTTGATGAGCACACCTCAAGTACTATTCTATTGATATTTTCTTTGAGTACCATGAATATAAAGCAGTAGAAATCTTGGGGAATTTTGACATTTTCAACCTATAATAAGTAAATTGGTTTATTCTTGAAAGATTTCTAGTGAGATTCCATTGAATAATTGATTATTAGTCAAAAACTTGGAAATAACTCCACTAATAGTGATGAAAGTGCCATTAACACTTCTCTTATAGAGGAAGCTCATTATCTTAAGTGGGTTACTCAAATAATTGAATTTGCTAGTGTTGATGTAGGCAATTGATATAACATCCCCTTGTTCTACCCCTGCTTATTTTAACGATAATTGTGACTATAATTATGTAAGCATGTAAGAACCATAGCTAGTTGGACCTATGATTAAACAAATTCTAATTATTATCTAAAACTAATTAATTAATTAACACAATTAAGGAAGGGACATCCTTATGAATATTTGGTCTAGGGGATGCTTTCTTGCTCACTTGTTTTTCCTGAAGCCACTTGCTTACCGGCATGGTTTGAAAAGCCACAACCCATACCCAGCCAAATTAAATGTCAAGGTTGTTGGCCTATTTTGAGATCCATTTGTATCACTAGTTTAATGAGATGTGATTTGGGCTAGATTGAATTTGGAAAATTTTACTAACAATCTGGATGCGACTGGATTGGGGCAATGGAAGGGAAGGTCATGCCCATTCACCTCCCCCCCTCATAAATTGAGGAGACACCCCTGCAAAATATGGCGCCAAAGTGTAGAAATTACCACTGTAGATCAACAGATTATGCAATATACTAAAGAAAAATACAAGATCTACTTCTACAACAAACTTTGCATAAGCTTAATCGAATATGAGCAAGATCAAATAGAACACATACAACAAATGAAGAGAATACAATCACACATGAACACAAAAGAATAACTTGGGGGAAGCCTCAACCTAAAACCACAATCTATGTATTATCATACAAGTGGAAATATGTTCAGTATTACAAAAAGAATCAGCTCTCAAGCTATCTTGCTCTCTCTACAAACAAACAATACAACTAACAGACTAAATAGACAAGAGTTATGCCTTTCCTCAGCCCTCCAAGCCTCCTATTTCCTTGTGCAGTTTTTCTTGGGGTCCAATGATGCCACCTGTGTGAGTGGCCTCGTCACACACTCACTATGCAATCTCCAAGGAATGAATTCCTTATACATGCAAGAGATATTCACAATAGAATATTCTTGCAACTGATAGTACACTGTCCCTCCTTTTGATCTCAACTGGGTCTCTGTCTGAACTGACATGCATGAGTTATTTATGAGATAATATTCAGTTATCTGAAGTGCAGAAGTTACAGGCATGCATGCATTAACTAACTAAACTCACAATTAATTCAACAAACTGTTTGAACTAATCTAACTAGACTTAACTCAGTTAACTAAGCCAACCAATTACAACTCATCCTTATCTCTTTAACTGATGGATAACTTCCTCAATCAATGGAGAAACTATTGCATGTCCCCACATAGACTTCATGTTTGATTTTCTACAACTAATTAACTCAAGATGAATTAATTAATTATTTTACAAACAGCTACTAAGATCAAATTCAAATTTGTACTTCTCTATTTTAGTTCAGGGACTAACTAAAATAGGAAGGTATCCCGAAATGCTATTTATAGCAGTACTAATTTTAGCACTTATATATTTAGCATTTCTTGTTGCTATTTTCAACACTCCCTCTCAACAAGAAAGGGATTATCAGTAACCCTAATCCTGTCTTTGTGGAACTCAAACTTGCATTTTGACAATGCCTTCATCAAAATATCTGCATCATGTTGCTCGGTCGAAACATACAACAAAAACATGATCCTCTTGACCACACAGTCTCAAAGATGGTGATACTGGATATCAATGTGCTTGGACCTATCATGAAAAACTGGATTCTCAGAGAGTTTGATACAACTCTGATTATCACAGTAGATCACGTTTGGATCTATCCTCTGACCAAACAATCCCACTAGAATCTTCTACATCCAAATAGCCTCACATGCAGCCTGACTAAAAGCCATGTATTCAACCTCTATTGAGCTAAGTGCAACTAATCTTTGTTTCCTGTTGTACCAGGAAACTTCAGTTGAACCAAGGTTGAAGATTCCTCCAGAAATGCTCTTCTAGTCTAGTGGAATCCCTACCCAATCTGCATCTATGAAGCCCTGAAGCTTCACTCCCTTTGTCTACCTATACCATAATCCGAACTAACATGTGCCTCTAAGGTATCTCAACACATGCTTCGCTGCCTTCCAAAACAACTTAGTAGGCTGAACCATAGCTTGACTCCGCTGGTTCACCGCAAAGCATAAGTTGGGTCATGTGTTCACCAGATACATAAGTGAACCCACCCTGCTGATAAATAGTAGAAGCTACCACCTCACTTGAAGTAGCATCCTCCTTCCTCTAGTTCCCATCTAGAGGAGTTTGCATGGGTTTGAACTTCTCCATGTGAAAGCACCTGAGTATCTCATTGGCATACTTGCCTTGAGACACAAATACTTCACCATCTTTTTGCCACACCTCCATGCCTAGAAATTAGTGCATAAGACCCATGTCTTTCATTTCGAACTCTCTTGCAAGGTCCCACTTGCAAGACTGGATCAGTTGATCATCACCTGTCAAAATCAGATCATCGAAATAAAGAACAATGATCAATGACCTACCTTCTACCATGATGTGGTAAAGGTTCGCATCTGCTTCGCTCTTAGTGAAGCCCAACCTGGTGAAATAGTTGTCGATCCTGGTGTACCAAGCACGGGGTGCTTGCTTCAGCCCATACAAAGCCCTCTTCAGTCGGCACACATGTGACTCATGATCGAAGGTCTCGAAACCCTCTAGTTGCTCAATGTACACCTCCTCCTCAATCTTTCCATTGAGGAATGTTGTCTTCACATCCATCTGATGGATCTTCTAACCCATCTGAGATGATAGTTCCAACATTGATCTGATAGATGAGTACCTTGCTACAGGAGCATAGGTCTCATTGTAGTCGATCCCCTCGACCTGTGAGAAACCTCAGGAAACAAACCTTCCCTTATGTTTCTCAACATTGCTATCAACTACCTGCTTTACCTTGTAAAGCCATCTCGAACTCACCATTGGCTTGCCCTGAGGTCTTAGGACAACATACCACACACTGTTCTGAATGATAGAGTCATACTCCTCTACCATTGCATCAACCCAGACCGGTTGTTGCATTGCCTCCTCGAATGAAGAAGGTTCGGTATCTACACACTCTTCAACCAAGGCCATGTACCCAATGTACGGCTTGGGCGACCTCCTTTGTCTGCACTGAGAAGATGGTTGTCCCACATTCTCCCATGCATCCAACATCAACCTGTCATCTCCTCTTGATCATTTCCGCCCATCTCTGGAAGTCTTAGCATGAGTGGATGTCTCCACTCCTGGATCCTCTACATGTAGCTGCTCCACATCAATCTGAGGCTCCTCCTCCTTAGGAACTGAAAGTTCCTCCTCTACATGCAACTTGAGCTCCCTCTCAAGTGATACTTGCATGGATTTCTACTCTTCGAACTACAAATCCCTATGTACCACTGTCCTCTGACTGGTAGATAGGTACACTTGATAGTTTTGGGGTGTATCCGTGTACCCCACAAGTATTCCCAACTCAACTGTTGGATCTAGCTTCTTTCGGGCATCTTTGGTCACATGACAGTAAACTAATGATCCAAAGATTCAGAAGTGACTCACATCTGGTCGCTTCCCGAAAAAGGCCTCCATAGGTGTCTTCATTCCCAATATATGCTGCAGGCTTCTGTTCTGCAAGTATCCTATTGTATTTCATGCCTCAGCCCACAAATGTAGTGGTAGGCTTTGGTCATGTAGCATCACTCAAGTTGCTCCCACAATCGATCTGTTCTTCCTTTCGGCCACCTCATTCTGCTGTGGGTTATGGGGTGCCGTCAACTCCCATTTAATTCCTTCTGTAATGCAGAAGTCCTTAAACTGTTGGGAGACATACTCTCCACCATTGTTACTACGCAAGGCTTTTATTTTATTTCTAGATTCTTTCTCTGCTAAGGCTTTAAACTCACAAAACCTCAAGAAGGTCTGATCCTTCTTTTGCATAAAGTAGATCCAACATCTACGAGAAAAATCATCAATAAAAATAACATAGTACCTTTGTTTAGCAATGGAGGCTATAGATAAAGGCCCACAAACATCTTAGTGAACTCACTCTAGGATTGTTCCAGCTCTACTATCATGATCCAGAAAGGAAGATTTCACATAATTACCTAAGGTACAACCTTTGCATGTATTCATCTGCTCCAGTTTTCCCTTGGGAAATCCAATAGAAATGTGTTGCATGATCTTTAGGTCTCCATGGTGCAAGTGGCCTAGTCTTTTATGTCATTGCTCACTAACATCTTGGCTCTGCACCATCTCAGCTTTGGAACTCAATGCAGCACAGTCATCTACCTCCAACTTGTAGAGGTTATTTACTCGAATCTCGATTTTCTTGGTCTGTCCAGTGCCAATATGCCTTAGAAATACTATTCCTTTACTAAAGAATACATCATAGCCTTTATCTTCTAGCATAGTAATGGACACAAGATTCTTCTTCAGACCTGGTACATACTTTACATCAATCAGGGTGAGAGGAGCTCCATGCTCCCTCTGAAATACAATCGTACCATCACTTGAAACATGGTACTTTCCATCATTGCCCATCTTGATCTGCATCTGGGGATGCTTCTCCTCCAAGGTATTGAAAATAATCTTGTTACCTAACATGTGGAATAAAGCTCCACTATCCAGGTACCACACACATCCCAACATGGATGATACCATGCATTTGATAAGAGAGAAATCAAACTCAAAATATGAGGCCAACACCTCACCATTAGATCCCTTTGAGGATCCCTTCTTGGATTTTTGCTGTGGACAATTCATAGCATAATGGCCCACTCCATGACAATGAAAGCATCGTACTTTCGATTTGTCAAACTTATTCCCACGATGGGAAGAGCTGGATTTGGAATGGGACACCTTCCCTTTCCCCTTCCTCACCTTACTTGCTAAGGCTAGATTTTCCTCATCATCTTGCTTTGACGAGGATCCATCTCTAGTGCTTCTTCTTATCTCCTCCTGCACTAGATCTGACCAAATTCGTTCCCAATCTGGAAGTTTTTCTCTTCCATTAACTGAGTCTTGGTAGCTATGCCAGCTCTTAGGAAGATCGAGGAGTGCAAGACTCACCATGTCATCCTCGGCTGTCATGATCCCAACACTTCTAAGCTCATCCCTGCAGGTGGTGAGCTTGTTCATATATGTAGAGATCATGTCGCCCTTTTCACACTTGATTTTTCGAATCTTGTCTTTCAGCGCCAGCTTCCTCTAATCACTGCTGTTCTGATATAGATCTTTCAATGTTTTCCACATTGAAAATGGTGTCTCCTTCCCATAGAGACTCGAGACTATGTGGTATCGAGCTCCCTCTAAAAGGATTCTCCTTGCTCTAGCCACACATTTCTTCCATTCCGCCAATTTTGTAGCATCAGTTGGCTTGGGACTTCTTAATCAATGAAGTCCTTTAGACCATTATCCTCTAATAATACTTCCATGTGATCCTTCTAGGCTATATAATTCGAGTTGCCATCAAGGGCATACTCAAGTCTTAAACCATTGAATGCCATTGGTGAGATTGAGATGTGATAAGAACTTGATTTCTATATTCAAGAACCTCAAACTTCAAACTTCAAACTTCTTGTATATTTTTCTTCGCTTTGATCACCTTTGCTCTAATACCATGTAGAAATTCCCACTGTAGATCAACAGATTATGTAATATACTAAAGAAAAATACAAGATCTACTTCTACAACAAACTTTGCAGAAGCTTAATCGAATATGAGCAAGATCAAATAAAACACATATAATAGATGAAGAGAATTCA
Source organism: Pinus taeda (assembly GCA_000404065.3). Taxonomy (NCBI): domain Eukaryota; kingdom Viridiplantae; phylum Streptophyta; class Pinopsida; order Pinales; family Pinaceae; genus Pinus; species Pinus taeda. The sequence continues at coordinate 24,614 of APFE031696342.1, read as the reverse complement.
ATCACACATGAACATAGAAGAATAGCCTGGGGAAAGCCTCAACCTAAAACCCCAATCTTTGTATTATCATACAAGTGGAAATATGTTTAGTATTACAAAAAGAATCAGCTCTCAAACTATCCTTCTCTCTCTGCAATCAAACAATATAGCTCACAGATTGAACACACAAGAGATATGCATTTCCTCAGCCCTCCAAGCCTCCTATTTCCTTGAGCTGTTTTTCTTGGGGTCCAATGATGCCACCTGTGTGATTGGCCTCATCACACACTCACTAAACTGAAGAAGTAACTGCGCAATCTCCAAGGAATGAATTCCTTCTGCACGCAAGAGATATTCACAATAGAATATTCCTGCAACTGATAGTACACTATCCCTCCATCTGATCTCAACTGGATCTCTTTCTAAAATAACATGCATGAGTTATTTATGAGAGAATATTCAGTTATTTAAAGTGCAACAGTTACATGCATGCATGCATTAACTAACTAAACTCACAATTAATTCAACAAACTGTTTGAACTAATCTAACTGGACTTGACTCAGTTAACTGAGCCAACTAATTACAACTCATCCTTATCTCTTTAACTAATGGATAAATTCCTCAATCAATGGAGAAACTGTTCCATGTCCCCACATAGACTTCATGTTCGATTTTCTACAACTAATTAACTCAAGATGAATTAATTAATTATTTTACAAATAGCTGCTAAGATCAAATTCGAATTTTTACTTCTCTATTTTAGTTCAGGGACTAATTAAAATAAGAAGGTATCCCAAAATGCTATTTATAGCAATACTAAATTTAGCACTTCTATATTTAGCATTTCTTGTTGCTATTTTCAACACAAAGATCTAATATGAGCTCTGTAGAAATACGTAGAGAGGAATGAGGTGGTTCTCTCTCTCTATCGAACTTATGAAAAGATGTTTAGAAGGAGATATAAATCCTCATAGTGGAGGACAAGGGAGCTTAGGAACTATCTCTCCCTTATGTTGGTTCAAGTGATCTTTCATATTCTTTTGGAGGGATCCTAACTTGTTCTAAAACTAATGGAAGTTGTGGAGCATAACGTGAATGACCGGGAAATATTAAAACTAACTCTAAGATTGTGCCATGTAATCTTGAGCAAGTGCTTTGTGGATTTTGTTGTTTATCCCTATGACTATGATTGAACTTAAATCCTTGTGTGAGCCCGTGTTTCCAGTGTGTTATTTAAGGATTGAAATTCAACCACTAATTGCTTTTTGTTGTATGTGAAACCTCTTAGTGTTGGCCAATTTGTTGTTAAACCAACTATCCAATTGGTGCTTGATGTTTTTTGTGAAACTATTGGTTGCTTTCTATTGTCTGTGAAACCACTTAGTGCTTGCAATTTTTTTGTTAAACTACCACCTAATGGGTGCTTGATGTTGGTTGTGAAACTACTAGGTGCTTGATGTTGGTTGTGAAACTACTAGGTGCTTGATGTTGGTTGTGAAACTACTAGGTGCTTGATGTTGGTTATGAAGCTACTAAGTTCTTTTTTTTGTTTGTGAAACCACTTATTTATTGCCAATATGTTGTTAAATCAACTACACAATAGCATCAATCCTAAGAAGTTGAGCACCACACTCCTTTAAAATATAGGTGAGACCCTATGTTTTGAAACTCATGAAGCAAGTGGGTCACTATGGTTCTCATTGTATAAATATTAAACCACTTGGACTATGCACCCCATCGCCTAAGCGTTTAATCAATCCATTGGTGTGAATTTACCCTTGTGCAAGTATCCCCTTAGGCTCTAGATCCATCTCAGGGTTGGTTAACCACAAGAAAGGTTACATTATAGGGGGCCTATGGTTGGGTGGAGAGTGGAAGTCCCTTCTCTAGTCACCAACTGGTTTAACTTACTCATATAAGTATAATGATTTATGCATATTTTATTTATGGATGACAATTATGCTTTCTATGTTGATTCAATGATGTAAGGTCCTCTATCATTCATGAAAGAATACCTGAATCAGTGTATATTCATGGTTGACTAGTTAAACTAATTGTCCATTGTGCTAATAAATTCTTGAGTTATGTGGTTACTTCCATCTTAGTGAATTGTAGGTTTCATGATATTCTCATGACTGATGATTCGAAATTTACTCACGATTAACCTATTATCTTCTTATAAGTTCTATTTTATATGATATGTTTATCAATTTTGGAAACTCACTGCCATAACCATGATTGTAGGCTAATTTACAAATTATGAGTTTAATTTATATTGTATGTGTTGAAATCAGTGTTTGGTTTGAGATGATGGGAATTTAATCTATGAATAACAAGACTTTTCCATGAGCTATGCATGCTTACATATTGTTGTAACAAAGCATTGTATTCAACTAAATAACCTGAGATTCAATGCTTAGTACATGGTTTGAAACTCTTTTGTGTAGTCACACTAATTTCTATGTATTCTTGAAAATGAATGAATAAGTCTTTTATTAATCATGCAATTAACTAACCTGCAATAGATAGTAGAGATGGAATGCCCAAACTTGGGTGAAATGTGTAGGTTTTAACCTCGTACAGAAATTACCTGCATACAAGTTCTAAATCACAGGAAAAATAAAAATGCGAGAGCATAACACATAAAACACATATACATAGAGATTTCCCACTGGATCCCAAAACCGGGACTACCAGCTTGATTTTTCATTATTTTCCTTTCAACGTTACAATACATATTTATACATGCCGAAGCATCCAATACCATGGACCGAAAACCATCGCGTCCAAAACCATGGACCAAAAACCATAGGTAGGCTCGCCCAACCTAATATAGGGTCCAAAAAACATTTTCCCGGGATGCTGCCGCGAACCTCGTAGAGGGGGGCTACCCACCCCCCTCAAACCCCCCCGCTGCGCAATCAGTGCAATGAAGGGGGGGCTCTGCCCCCCCCTCTAACCCCCCGGTTCACTACGTGGGTTAGTCGTGGAAAGAATATAGCACAACACAACAATCTCCCACTTGTTGTTTTCTTTCCACAGGGGGCCATAAGAGAGCTTAGTCATTTTTCTAGCCCTAAAACGCCCATTGTTTCTCTACACCAAGAGAACTTCTCAGAGCTCACAGATTTTGTCAATGCATCTGCAGTATTCTTCAAAGTGTCCACCTTTACCAGCAACACCTTTTTGTCTTCTATCATATCCCTCACAAAGTGATACTGAACATCAATGTGCTTTGTCTTTGAATGATAAGCAGGGTTCTTTGCCAAGAAAATTGCACTTTGGCTGTCTATCCTTATAGCTCCCTGTACTAACCCCATACTTGAACACAATCTCTGCAACCAAACTGCTTCCTTGCTTGCATGAGTGGCTGCCATGTATCTGCCTCTGTAGTTGATAGTGCCACTACAGATTGTTTCTTACTCATCCAACTGACTGCACCTCCAAATAGGTTAAACACATACCCACTCGTAGATCTTCCCTGATCCAGATCTCCAACCCAGTCTGCATCAACAAAGCCATGAATATCCAACACTCTGTCCAATCCTGGTCTTCCTTGGTAGCACAAACCATAATCACTAGTGCCACACAAATACGTGAAAACCTGCTTTACTGTTGTCCAATGCTCCTTCCCTGGTTTTGACATAAACCTGCTCAATACTCCCACTGCATGTGCAATGTCTAGTCTAGTACAAGCCATTGCATACATCAAGCTACCGACTGCACTTGCATATGGAACACGGGACATGTCCTCTTCCTCTTCTTGTGTTTGGGACACTATTCAGCAGATAACCTCACACCTACAGGAATAGGAACCTTCACCGGTTTACTCTCCTGCATATTAAACCTCTGCAATATTGTCTCGACATACTTCCTCTGGTTTAAAGAGAGCTTCCTCTTTGCCCGATCTCTTTTAATTTCCATGCCCAAAATATAGTTTGCA